>JANHFL010002939.1:30845-47260 GCA_032468155.1 Oxyrhabdium leporinum | reverse complement strand
TTGAACCGCTAGATTGAATCAGCAGAAGTGGCCTGCAGTTCAACACTCTAACCACTGCGCCACCTAGGCTCTTATTTATCTATTTTTGGTTTGTTTAATCAACCAGTATTGAGGAAACCATGGTTCAGTGTAGTACAGTTACCCTCTTTGAGTTGCAGCTATTTCACAAGAGCCTAAAATACTATATTTGTTTTACTCCACCCACAAATCGAAACACATGTCTTCCCAAGAACTCTGTTGAACCACAAATTATGAAAATAGCTAGATTCCTGAGCAAAAAGTATCAGCATGGATAGAGTAGAGAAAATGAAAACATTTAAAAATAGGCTTCATTGTGAAACAATCCAAGAGTTCATTGGAGTTGGACAGCTAATAAATTTAATGAATTAACTAGCTAAATAAATAAATACTGTAAATTGGTTTTGTTTCCAAGACTTTTCCTCTCAAGTGAATATTGAAAGCAGAATATTCAGGGTATATTTGAAAGATGAATTTGAGAATATAGGCCTCAGACACAGTATACTGTAATCTTCTTGTAGTGGCATGAAACTGTCATTCATTCATATCAGCGCTTTGAAGTTCTACATCAATCTTTCCCCATTTTACAAAAGAAAAGGAACATAATGCTTACAAGAAACTCATTCTGTTTCTTGGTGTCATTTTTCTGTAGCCACCTGGATCATCCAGCATGGTCCTCTATGAAGGAGAAGTGACACATTTTGCTGAAGACCTGAAGAAATGGAAAGAGAGATACATAGTAATTAAAAATAATTACACTGTGGAAAGCTTTGAAAGCAAAGAGGTAAACTGTTGATTTATTAAGTGCTGAGGCAAGTATGAGGTTTAGCACTGCTGATCTGTTGGGTTCTATTCTGAAATGTAAAACCAGTGAATGACTATACTTTCTGAGCTACTGGGCACATTTATAACCCTTAGAGCATATTATAGGCGGATGTGTAAAATGAAATACTAATTTACACATTGAAAAAATGGGAATTGAGATGCTTTGCCAAATCATTCCTGAAGTCCACCCTGGAGATTTTCTATCAACCCACATTTATGTCCACCACCCACACCCAGGAAGTTGGACGTGCTTCCCTCAAAAGCCTTGGGCTATAGCCACCCATGATTTCTGTTCTTCAAGAACATTTATAGACAATCTTAAACATAAAGAGGATAAAACAGGACGGCAATTTATAACATGTTATTTTCCATTTTTTTAAAAACAAAGTTTTAAGAAGATGTTAGTATTCTAAAGTGGTTGTCTTTTTATCCAGACCTCAAATTATTCTGGTCCAAAAACATATACTGTATATGAGTATTGCCATTTTCCAGTCCTTTTTGTGTCTCAGATTTCCTTTGTGCCTTTGAGAAATCAACACATCCAAAAGACATCAGTCTTTTCCACAAAACTATCCCATTTGTCTACATTCGTTTCCACTTTGCAGCTTGATGTATTCGCAGTATGTGATTAGAGATAGATGTTTTCAGAGTCAGACAACTAAAGGTAAGCAAGATTACTGAAAGTCACAAAATCATTGTCGGTGATCAGCAGACTGTTGTACCATCCTGGAAGGTCATGAATTTGATATTTCTATGGTGGATGCTTCTAATTAAATGCTTAGATATTTAAAAGACTTGATTTGATTATTTGTTTCCATAATTAATGTGATGATGAATACAATATTTTAATTTCAGAATGGTTACTTTTCAGCTTTTCATCTTGAAAATAAGATACTAATGCACATGGGCTTTACATCAAGCCTACATGAATCTGGGCAGCTAATGATACTTAAAAACGGAATAAAAACAATATAAGAATATAAATAGCGGGGGAGGGGGACAGTAATCAACAGCAATAGTGAATTCATAACAGTAAATACAACCAAGAAATGGCTTCACTTGCATCATCAAGGCCCCAGGCTCAGTGATAAAACCAAGTCTTCCAGGCTTTACAAAAAGTCAGTAGGGTTAGGGTAAGTCTGATCTCCATGAGAATGATGTTCCAGAGGACAGGGGCCACAACAGAAAAGACTCTCCTCAGATGACATTCCCTGATGGGACCAGGACCATTCATCTCCTGTCAGATCTATAAGACAGGTAGATACAACCAGGGAAAGTCCTATAAATAACCTAGTCCCAAGCCATGAAGACCAGCACCTTACATTGAACCTGGAAGCATACTGGCCACCAATGCACCTTGCAGAGCAGAGAGGGTACATGTGCTGTATGACAGACGCCCATGACTACCTGTACCACTGCATTTTGCACCAACTGAAGCTTCTGAACTCTCTTCAAGTGCAGCTCCATGTACAGCATGTTTGCAGAAACCCAGTTAGGACACCAATCTAGGAAGCCAATAATGTGACAACATTAGCATATCGAAGAATGGAGATTGGTTTGTGGGCTGGAGGGGGGAGAAATTTCATTTAGTGAGAGAGATATAATTAATGATTCACTTTCCCTAGAGAGGCTAAAGAGACAATCAGCCTCATTTACTGACAGTGTCTTCTTCCAGATGATAATGATGCTAAACAAAAATATCTTTGTACATGTGAACTGCTTGCACAACTCAATGAACCCTATTTCCACTTTTCAGAACATCAAGCAGAGTTGCATTCTGGCTGCTTCATTATATAACTTTTAATGATATCAATCAGGAGGTCTTACAATATAATATCAAAGAGACCATTCCACTGGTTAATTGTTTTTATTGTTAGGAAGTTTCTCCTTAATTCCAGGTTGCTTTTCTCCTGGATTACTTTCCATCCATTGTTTTGTATCTTGCTTTCTGTTTCTTTGGAAAATTGATTTACCTCCTATTCTGGATTTTGAAATTTAAGTGTTATTTACATTTTCTCATTCATTTTTAGGATCCACTTTATAAGTTGAGGGTGCCTTTTTGGTTTTTTGGTTTTTAAAGAAAACATTTACTATTTTTTCTTAATTCTAGGCATTCCAGAAAGGAGTAAGTTCAAAAACGTGCATTCTCCCTGTTGCAGGAAAAGTGCTAATCACAGGGGAAGAATATAGCATTCTATCTGATAAGCAATTTCCAGAACCTAATGGTAAGGTGTAGCCCATTCCTCTTTATATTTTCTACTACTTTGCATATTAATTGATGTTCTCTTTCTAGTGTTACATTGTCTTTATAAAGAGTTATACACATAGTTTAAAGGAATACATTTAATAAACTTCCCTATTTTACACTATAAAGTGTTGTCCTGTGATTGTCCTGAAATGGACATATAGTTTGAGTCATATCAAACTCAAAACCCAGAGCAATAATGCAAGCTGAAGCAAAGAAAGTAAGAGACAGAGTCATATTCAAAGTCATATTCAAGAAAAACAGGCACAGCACAAAGGCGCAATCCTGATGCCAGAGACAAACAACTCAGATTAGGGATGGTATGTATGTATATATTAAATTTATATAACTGCTCATCTGATGCACATAACTTATACATTCTGAATCTGGGTAATGGTGAATCCAGACTAAGGAATCTGCTCACTGAATGCTCAGATAGGCTGATGCTACAACCTGGGTAGTGTCTAGAGCACATAGTTACAATGAAAACTAAGCATTGGTGGCACAAATGTTAAGGCAAGATTATCTGTCTACTGGGAATTTGTCTATAATTATATGTAAACCTGATGAAATGACTAAAAACATAAATATATACATATTTTTAAGGTTCCAGTGAAAAGGAGAATACTCAGGCCTTTGTTGTCCCTCCAAAGGAATTTCCAGTCTACCTGTGGCAGCCTTTCCTTAGACATAGTTATTACTGTTTTCCGGATTCAGAAGCCCAGAAGCAATTCAGCACCATGTTGAACGATTGCATCAGGCACTTAAACCATGGTGAGTCTAGCAGACACAATCTGATAATTTTGCTATTGTTCTGCCTTTCAGGAAAAGATCAGTTTGATCGTTGGACGTTAACCAATCCATGTAGCAAAATTAAAATCTATCATTCTCTTGCATTACCCTGATAAATAATTACATGCTTAGAATTGACCCAACAACTTCTAAATGAGAGAGAGATGATTTCATGTTATATACACTCTTATCTCTTTAAGCATTGGCTGGTGGGTGGCAGATGGAGAAACCAACTGTGTTGACAGTAGCAAAATCATCCTATATATTGTGGGGAGAACTTGTCTGGCAATTCAGTCAGATATGAAGAAGGCAAACCCTGGGTTGGGAATCCTACTATTTATTTCCTTACCCTGGCAATTTGCCTAGCCCTACAGGAAAGAGAATTGTAGAGTTGCTACCAACAGTGTAGTTTGTAGCTTCAAAAGTCCAATCTGACAAAGTGTATTACACTAACTTTGTTAACATTAGAGAAAATACTTTCTCATTTTTTTATTTATTGGCTCTTCAGAGCATAAGATTTGCCAGAAAAAGGTGATACCAGAGAAGCACGTAAAGTTTGCACTGTGACCTCACAGTGGTTTGTCATTCTAATGAGACCTCCAAATGCTGTGGTTGCTTCTGAATATAATGCTGAAATATGGAATGCTCTTATTCAGAAAGCCCCAATATGCTTTTAATTTCCCAAATTATATACAGATATACCGTATATCACAAAAGAGCAGAAAGGGAGAAAATTCCAATTATTTTCCTTTAACAATTTTCAAATGGATTTGAAATTTGCATAACAATTATATTTTTAAGACTTCCCAGAAAAAGCCTGCTGCACTTGTTGACACAGAAAATATGTGACCCCTGTTTTTCTCATGCAGAAAAATTAGCCATATCTTTCTAAAAACTCCTGGATTGATTTGTTCCCTGACCATTCTGCTCTTAAGAAAGTTTTTTCCATCTTTTTTTCAATCAGGAGGCTTTGCAGAATAATCAGTATGCATTAAGCTATTTGATTAAATTGCTCCCATTTTGCCAGTGTAGGAAAAAAAGGAGCAAGTTGAAATGGCTAAACTTAACTCTAAGCAAAGGGAAAATGTGTATTTAGCTGTTTCAACTTCTTTCTTTTCGGCTTGCGGAAGCATCTGTTAGTTTGTGCAGGCAGAGGGGGAATAAGTGGTGGCAAATAGCTAAACACTGTTCTTTCTGAGCCCTTTTTAAAACCAACTGGGAAACCCAGACTGGAACATAAAACTGGGATGATCTCAGTCAAAGTGTGTTTTGACTCAAGTTTCAGCGTTGAGATAATTTCATACTCAGTATATGATATCATATGTATTTTGAAATGTCTATCAAGTATTGACTGATTTTCAAAACAGCACAATTCTAGAGGAATTGGTGGAAGAACTGGTGGTGTAAGGAGTAACACTCACTCCATGGTCAGTGTCAGGATGTAAATGGCCGTGGCAGGCCAAAACATGCTTTAAAAAACCCCGAAGCCAGAAATCCAGGAGTGGTAACCATAATTTTTTCCTGTACCATTTTTATCTTCCTTCTTCATGAATGAGGCCCATTCCTTCCAAGCTATAGTTCTGTAAGCAGAACTGTGAAATATACAGTGTAATTGGCATCAAAAGGTTAAGGAAGATTAAGTCCAAGCCTACATATGTGCTGCAAATCCCACAGGAGGAACACATGATCTGATATTTTGCAAACCATTGAATCTGTAAGCTTCAGGGAACATGTTTGGTAAAGCAGTCAGCTGAAGTGAATTTCCTGTAAAGCATTCTTAAAGGAAAATATTTCCATTTCATGGCTTATAATTCCCTTATTCATTTCTCAAACCTCAGTAACAAAATCATCTGTGTAGAGTCTAATACCTTTTGTTTTGTCCTGGGAAAGTAATAAAAGGGCTCAGTTTTTCCTGGCACGCTGTGAATCTTCTGTGACTCTAGATCTTCATTAATGCTTTAGTTTGCTCAAAAGGCAGAACTGTTTCCAGACGTGCAATCCTCTTGATAGTTTCTGTTTTAAATTGAATTTCAAACCGTCACTTTGGAGGACAATAGGGTATTTGCAAAATCACCAAAGTAGTATTTTCAATTTTTGAACAGTTTTGGATTTATTTCCTGAAATGTTTTCCCCTTCTCTTCCTCCTCTTACTTCTTGTCAGGAGGGTAGAACTACCATACTCTAGAAAGTTCTCCCACTTAATAAACATTTGGATACATTGAATTACAGATTTTCTGGGCTAGATGCTTCTGGTGCCTTTTGTTTTGCTTTTTATGATATACTTGTTGCACAAACTGACATTTCAGCATTCCTAATCATGTGATCTTGTTTTGAGGAAGGAAGTTCATTGCAATATGTTTTTAACTGAAGGTGGTATGGGATCTAGCAACAAGATGGCAATGCCTTGACTGATTTCCTTATCTGGCATCAATTACCTCAGGATGGATATTTGATGAGGTGGACCTTGGGAGACAAGGCAAAGAAATGCAGCCAGGGGAGAAGTCAGTTGAGCCTGCAGCAGGAATGTGGGTGGGGCAAGGAACTTAGAAGACACCCTCCCTAGTTTTGTAAAGGATCTTGGGGGTGAGATAGAGAATTGTATTTCAGATTTGTAAGATTCTGCTAGTGTAACTTAACAATAAAGTAGAATTAGGTCATCTGATTGCATTTCCTGTCTGGTGAACCTAGTAAGGCTAACATGCTATCTCAGGAAAATAACTAGCAGCAATAAAATCTCAAGTCTATTTAAAAGTTATTGGTAGCAAGTATAGACTCACTGTAACTAACACCCCCAGACCTCCTGTTATAGCTTGTGTTCCCTTGAGAGGCATTGTGGTTTTATATGCCAGTCTGATAATTCTAAGCAAATTAAATTTAGATTTGATAAGAACAAGTTCAGAATTTGTTAAGACTGTGGGAAATAATTAGGCTGAAGGTCAGCTCTGCTTTTGCTCAAAACATTCCCATTATAGCTCAGTCATCTTGCATATAAATATTGTAGTGTTTCTGAAAGTGAAAAGTGAAAAAGACCTTCACAGTAGCAGAAGGTTAGATTTCCTTCCAGACCTACTTCTTATTAATGTGTTGGCTGAACTGTTTGAAATTGTAACCAGAACCTAGTAATGCTGAGGATATGTGATATTATTTTCCCAGAAAAACGGGAGTTGCATATAGCATGGCATGGATTGGTCATATCTGGAATCAATGGACTTCAGATGGCATAATGTGAAAATGAACATTCAATGTGGAATCTATATTTGGCACGTAGGTTACTGTTCCTAAACAGATTAAAGTTGCACATAAGCAAAAAGTTAATATTTCCAAAGTCAGATACCCAAATAAGGTCTCCATTTTTGGTTAATTATGTCCACTTGCATAATGGAGGAACAATGTGAGAATAAACAGATCATGTGCAGTAGCATATTCACAATAGATCAGGTTGGGCTATAAATCCTTATATTATGTGCAAGAGTGAACATAACGGACAGCTAGATGGGCGGCATACAAATTTAATAATAAAGAATAATGGCTAATGTTGATTGACATTTCCAGCACCCATGGCTATCATTCTTCATGCATACTTCTTATCTGCAAAAAAATACAGGTAGTCCTCAACTTATAACAGTTTGTTTAGTGACCATTCAGTTACAATGAATGGTATTGAAAAAAATTCTGACTGTGTTTCACACGATGGCTGCAGCATCCCCATGGTCATATGATCAAGATTTATCCATATTTATGAGAGTTGCAGCATCCTGGGGTCATGTGATCCCCTTTTGCGACCTTCAGACCAGCAAAGTCAATGGGGAAGCCAGATTCATTTAACAACTGCGTTACTAACGTAACAACTGCAGTGATTCACTTCGCCACTGCAGTAAGAATGGTTGTAAAATGGGGCAAAATTCACTTCTTTCCCTTAGCAACAGAAATTTTGGGCTCACTTGTGGTTGTAAGCTGAGGACTACCTGTACTAGGGGCATAAAAAATAACTTATTGCATATGCAAAAGAAGTAGATTTTTATGTGTTCTGTAAGTATGCATCATTTTAGCGTGGAGTTTCTGTTTACTTGATGAATTTAGTTGACTTTTGGTTCAAGTAATTCTTCCAAATGTTACAGTATATTCTGCTATACATAACTACTGACTTTTTGTGAGCATTGATTTCAGAATTAGTATGGTTCAGTTGAATTAAGATTAGAGAAACCAAAATCCAAGTACAATTTCAGCCTTCAGAGCTCATTGGACTTTAGGCTGGTACTTTCTCTCAGACCAGTTGTGTGAGGAAAAACTGAAGGTGCTCTCTATTATCATCTTGATAGGTTGAGACAGACAGTATAAAAATTTAAAATTTAAATAATTTGTTAGATAGGTTAACATTAGAATTTCTACAGAATTTTAAAAATACTGTACCAATTCGCCAGAGGTAAAAGCTATTTGTGGAATTGTATTTCTTCTCTTGAGAAATTTTGCTAATCTTCTCTTTCATCTTGACTAAAATTCTTTAGATGCTTTATCTGAAGAGAAAACAGTGAAATATTCACTTTGAGATTTATTATTGGAGACATTTCTATGGTACATTTGGTTGTTATCATCCTTGGGTCCTTGAAATTGTGGACCTAAAAGATTTAAATTCCTAAAATATATTCATATTTATTACCTCATTCTAGTTCTTGTGTTTGGGCACCAGGTTTCGGAAAATTCCAGGATAGAAATTAGGCAGCACATTGCAAATTATTAGGAAGTGTTCATACAAATATTAAAACCTGTAACGTTTGTATTCAATAATGTGTAACTCTGCATGTGAAGTATGCAATTTTTCAGTGGCTATAAATACAGCATATGAATACAAGCCTGTATCCTGTTTGGAAGTGACCTCATCTAATTTCTGTTGGTGGTTAGCAGCTTTTCTATCACATGATGTGCCTAAGGAAACTTCTGAGTCTTGGTTCTTTGCATTCTCAAGCAAGTCAGCTCTTCTTAACAATAGATGATACTCAGTGAAGCTTCTGTAAAAAAAAAAGTCAAGCTCTCCAAAAATCTGTTCTTAATCAGTCTTCCAGCTTAGCAAACTGTAGTCAAATGCTGAACCACAAAACTGCTGTTCAAAATTAAACCTCAGAACACTATAGAATTCTCCTGCATTAAAAAAGTAAAAAACGGGAAATAATTGCAGCCAAGACTGCCTATAACGCAGCTGGATCCTCAACTACAACAATCTTTTGTAAAAAAAAAATAAGTTTCCATGTACATAACTGGAGTCTGCATCCTTTGCTTAATACTCTATAGTTTCTCCTACTATTTTTTTCAAACTTCCTTCTACAAGAGTAAAACATTGATTTTCTTTTTAAAAAGTACAGTATTCTTGATTCCCAATTTTCCTAACAGGACTCTTTAGAGTATAAAAATCTTAAAATTTTAAATAATTCTCCCTAATCACCCATCCTGTTCATGTCAGAGGGACTGTTCAAGATGCTTGCGGGTTGAAAGATTAGCCAGTGACATCACTATTGCCCAAGAGACACCTGTTGGGGCTTCTTTCATGTCAATGCAAGGAGCGGGAGCGAATGATGGGAGCTCACCCCACCACGCAGCAGCACTCAAGTCTCGAATGTGGGCTTGCTAATCTCCAACCTACTGTCCTAAACCCACCGTGCTCCCTTCCCAATTTAATTGCACAGGACAAATTCGGCTTCTAATTTTTTCTTTGGAAAGCCGGATGATGTCTTTAACTTAAAAGTTTAACTACAAGGATACAGTCCTATAGTTTGAGCTCCAAGTAGTTTGAGCTCCAAGTAGCTTGAGCTCCAAGAGGCACAAGAAAAGTTCATGGCATCAGACATGGAAGCAACAAGGCCTGTGGGCCAGAGCTATGAAATACAATTAGTCTTTTAGTTTCCTCTTTTATAGCTTATGGTTCTAGTCTACATGATTTAAGCAGAAAAATGAGCTGACTACCAAAGTTTGAATAAAAATAAAAAAGGGGGTGGGGAAACTGTTTAAGAAGCTAATGTAGCATGGGGACTAAGCTCTAAATTAGAAATTCAAATTTTGCCTGTGCTATTAACTTACTAAGTGCTGTAAAGCAGCTAAATCTGTTTCTACTTTGTATCTACAGTATGGAAATCATAACAGATATTTTAAATGTCTGTTGCAAATATCACCAAATAGTCCGTGGGAAATGCATTGGACTTTATAAAGTAGTATTTAAAAGATAATAAATTGTTTAAGATTTGGGAGGCATTGATATTCCTGCAAGCACATTGACTAAGAGAGGAAGAAATGGTTGTTCTATTGTATAGTTGGGGCACCATCTCCTTTTTGCTATGTAAAAGGCATATTGATAGATCACAATCCGATTAATATTGTTTCTCCAAAGATGGGCTGTGTAACCTGAAAACACTGTCGTGCATAAGTTTGGCGATTCATCATCTCTGTCTCTTTTAACTGAGTGTATTTGTCTTTTGTCACTTCTTCCCTTGATTTCAGAGCAACTGGAGGGAAAATAATTAAAGCACAGTTTGTGTTGCCTAGTATGAAAGTGGCCTGATCCAGTCCTCTTCATCCTGAACAGGCAACTTGTGTACACATGGCTTGTTGGTGCTGGTCAGAACCTGTGTCCCTGACTACCTTTTTTCAATGTTGTTTAATCATAAAATTAAATTGGATGCTGTGAAGCAAAGCACCAGCCTCTGGGCTGGAGATAAGAAATTTGTTTTCTAGAACTGGCTGGAGTAGCAATTTCATGACTTGATAAGATTCACACAGAAGTCATTTTATCATCACTCCTACCATCTGAAAATTTCCAAACCTGCTCCAACATAAATAAATAGATTATCTCTACTTATTACTATGACCCCTTAGACTATTATATTAAACGTGATAACTAGTTAACTATCCTATTTCTCTAGATTTCCTGGGGCCAAGAGTATGGAAATTGGATATATTTTGGTTAGATATCCTGATTCTTATTCAGAGGGAACTTGTAATAAAAAGGGGAGGGTAGAGACAAGAACAGAAGTAAAGACTGCTTTTTCAGTCAATCTTTGCAACATTGGCATGGTTTGCTGAGAAGCAAAGAAGACTAATAGACATTGTATGTTTAAATGCCAGCTCATAGCTCTTGTTTCTCCAGAATTATGGGAGTAGCTTCATGGACCCAAAAACATTGCCTCTTCTGTTTCAGTAAGCTCTGAGTTTTGCAATGGTCTTTCTATATACGATGGAGGAAATAATGTTCTCATTACTGCAGGAGTGTAGTAATTGGACACTCCCATCTATTGGATAATCCAGTCCTTTCTCCTGTTGTAGCATTTTGGAGAATGAGAGGTTGAAGAGCAGGAAAAATGGATCTGCACACCCACAGACTGTCATTCAAATTTCCATGTGATAAATAAACAGCAGAGCAGAGCAAGGCATATTTTTTTAAACCCGGACTTATTATTCACACAGTGGTTCATTTGTGGAGGAGTGACCTAGACAGAAAGCCCGGTGTTTTCTATGTCTATTTGTGTAAGCATCTGGGTTTAGGTTACACAGACAAGGATTAAAGTTTTCCTTCTTACTTGCAAGTTGCCCAACAGGTTGCACCACTGCTTCCTGTGTGATGTCTGTATTGTGTTTTGACATTTGTAAAGCTGGAAAGCATTGCATGACTGCTTTGCCATTTATTTTTAAGGTTAAGGCTTTTAGTGTTGGCTGATCAAGGGCTTAAAAATAAAACCCAGCCTCTGAAAGATTAATTAGTTAACCAAAAAGACATAAGAAAGTAAACCTGACTTTATCATACCGAGCTAAGATCAAACAAAGACCAAAAGGAAGATCTAATTTTTTTGAATGATTTGTAAATTAGAAGAGAGAAAGAGTAGGATTTTGGAAGGGAAATGATATTGCAATGGGTGATCTTGTTTGGGTTCCCTGATCAGTCTCTGTTCAAGTAAAATGGGGAGTGTACTGGACGTAACAGAAAAACAGAATAACAGAATTGGAAGGGACCTTGAAAGTCTCTTAGTCCAACCACCTGCTCAAGCAGGAAACCCTACACCATTTCAGATTAGTAGTTGTTCTTAAAAACCTCCAGTGTTGGAGCACCCACAACTTCTGAAGGCAAGTCATTCCACTGTTTAATTGTTCTAATGGTCAGGGAATTTCTCCTTAGTTCTAGGTTTGTTCTCCTTGATTAGTTTCCATCCATTGCTTCTTGTCCTGCATTCAGGTGCTTTGGAGAATATGTTGGCTCCCTTTTCATTGTGACTGCCCATTAGATATTGGAACACTGCTATCATGTCCCCCTAGTCCTTCTTTTCATTAAACTAGACATACCTACTTTCATTAAACTAGACATACCCACTTCCTGCAATTGCTCTTCATATCTCTATTAATATCCAGTCCCCTAATCATCTTTATTGTTCTTCTCTTTCACAAACAAATACTTCCCTTCCTGTACTAACCAGAGTGATCTTGGGCATAGTGAAGGGATTCTCCTGGCTTCTTATGTTGGAGAGAATTAAATCTGCATGCAACTTATTGCCTATTTGCTATCTGATTCTACTCATTCAGTGGTGTGCATGCTAAGTATGGTTTTTATACTAAATGGTAGAGCAAAGATTTGGGTATAGATAGGATCTGTAACTGGCATGGCCTGGATCTGCTGAAACTTAGAAACTTTATTGAAATGAAGGATATTAAGGTGGTTCCTTCCAACAGATTGACACATCTGAAGAATTTTTTAAAAAATAATTTTTGATGATTTTGCAGTCATCTCTGCAGGTGATTGTTTTGAAATCTTGGTCTCCCTCTGAAAAAGACGGTAACAGAGTTGCTCCAAAAAACCTCCTTGATACGTGTGAGTGAACAATTCTGAAGGTTACTAAGATAACTACCATGAAAGCTACAATAAGTAGCTTTCAGGATTTAAGGATAATGATTTAAGTTTCAGACTTTTACTTTCATCTTCAAATCTATTGTCTTTCCTAGGTGGAAAGAAACCAAAGCAGAATGAAACCAAATGAAAATTTTCTTAAGTTTGCATTATTTATCTATTATTTCTTGTGTGTTTGGTTGCATATTGAAGATAAGGCCTCATGATTCTCCTGCTCATCTGTCTATTTACGCTGGGAAAATGGTCACCAAAAAAGATTTTGCAACAAAAAAAGCATTATTCATAACAATCAACATCTTATATATTACAATAATCACTTCTCACATATCTGTGGTAGAATTAGATTTATTTTGGGTACCTGGGATATATACATGCATGTTTGAATGTAGGCATTCAGTTGTCCAGGAATGCCAGAGCTTGTGGGCTAAGACTGGAAAGTCAAATATGTCCCCAAGAACCGAGTGGCAATTACTTCCACAAAGATGGCTAAAAAAGTTGCAGTTACCAACATTAAGCTTGATTCAAGGGCATCTTTACCCTTGTTACAGCAGGTGGCAGCCTCTAGACAACTTTGGCTGATACTAAAAATATATTAAGCAGGGTCTGCTTAGTACTTGAGATACCACCAAAAGATGCAGGGTTGTAGACTAGACTGAAAAGTAGTGCAACAAAAAATATAGAATAGAGGAAAGCCCCTTCTGTATTAGTACAAAGAAAACTTCATGAATTCTTCATTTTCATTATAAATAAAGATCCCTTGCTTACCCATATGGATTTTGTACAGGAAAAATACTATTCTACTACCAGAAAAGAATAGAAGAAGTTCTAAATCTCTGAGAGAAAGTTCATTAATGCATCAGTTGATTACCTGTGCTTGATGAGCTATCCTAGGAAAATCCCCTTGGGAACCTTTAAGTTATCTAAAAGTTCTTGCTTTTCAATAGAGACTTTCAAATATGAAGCAGGATTATCATTTAATTATAGCAAGATAAAGAGTCACACTACATCATGGGTGAACAAACTTGGAGATGACAGTCTAGGATCATGGTAGCTGTCAAGCCATAATTTGGAACAAACTCAAGATCCATTTTTTTTCTTCAGTAGCTATTTTTTTTCATTAATAATTGCCATTCCTATTCCTCCACCCCAGATTTAAATTGAATAGGGGAGTAAAATTAATTAATAAAATGTTTTGCAAAAATAAGTTCTTGAGTATCTATATTTGTATTTCATTAACTTCCTATTTAGAACAGAAAAGTATTCTGTGCAGATAATACACTTAGTTCTGGTCCAGATGCCACAATCCACAAAATAGTTTCATGTTTGCTAGCATTGTACTGTATCAAGCTAATAGTTTGTTCCCAAAAAAAGAAAAAGAATAATTGTCTCATCCATGTGGAATGATGATGTCACTATGTTTTGCTATATAGCAGGCAAAGCTATCTAATAAATTTTAATAGTTCCCTGGTTATTAGAATCAACTAAATAAACAATAATCATGTTCTGTCATTCCAAAGATTAGTTTTAGGATTTTATTCCAGTTTTCAGAAGAGGTAGAGAATAATGTTACAGAAGATTGTTTGGGTTAAGTTCAATGGTGACAGAATGAATTCCCAATTGGTAAGGATTATTCCAAAAATACTATATTCCCAAATGCTTGCTAGTCTGTTTTTAAAGAAAAACTAAAACAACCCCCCCAATTTTAGTGATATAATAATAGGCATTTTGAATATCTTTATTCATTCTGATTACCCAAAGTTACACTATCAAGTGAATCTAGTAATTGATGATTCTATTGGCCTTGACAAAATTGATATTTTTGGCTTTTAAGACTATATGCCTAATAACATTTCAAATCGGTCTGTTTCCTTTGGAACCTTTCGGAAGTAAAAGAGTCTTTGGCTCTGCTAGTGTTTGAGAATCTGCCATAATACCCAGAGAGTGAAAAATGATATCCTCTAACTAAGCTATTTTTCTTTAACCCAGGCCCACTGCCATTTTAGGATTCAGGAAGGGTGTTACTCCTATCTCTGAAAGCATGTGGATGTGCGAGAAGACCCATTACCAATGACAGTGACTAAGGCAGAAGAGATGAGCATGTTGTATCTTCTTTGCATTCAGATACCAGCACTCCACAAATAGTCCTGGTTAGGAATGAGCATCACAATTAAATTTGAAAATATGTGACTTAGTCCTACCACTGCAATGATTAAAGCTTCTGGGTCTTCATCTGACTTCTTTTCTGTTTTTGGTGGAAGCTTCCAGCGATTCCCGCCCCTGCCCCCCGAACCTAATACAGGTAGTCCTTCTTACAACAGTTCACTTAGTAAACTTATGTGACTTATGACAATTTTCTACAGTTACAACCTTTGCAGCATCCCCATGATCACATGATCTAAATTTGGATGCTTGGCAACTGATTCGTATTTATGACAGTTGCAGTCTCCCGGGGTCATGTGATCATCTTTTGCAACCTTCTGACAAGCAAAGTCAATGGGGAAGCCAGATTCACTTAACAACTAGGTTACTAACATCAGCTGCAATGATTCACTTAACAACTGTGGGAACAAAAGTCATTAAATGGGATAAAACTCACTTAACAGTCTCACTTAACAACAGAAATTTTGGGCTCAATTGTGGTCGTAACACAAGGACTATCTATATGTACATATGTACATATGTGTGTATGTGTGTGTATCCATTCCATTCTCCTCTTCAGCATCAAACACCAAGTGTTTGCAAATGTTTGCGGAAATGCAGACCAAAAATAAGACTTAAATCTCATATTGGCTTAACAGTTACACTGGCAGTATAGTGGGAGCCATGTGGAACATCCCTGTTCTTTCCCATAGCTAATAGGGGGTGGAAACTGCATCATTGCAAAGGAAGGCATCTGAACCCAGGAAGAAGAAAAATGTGACAAAGAAATTTGGGATTATTTATGCTACATGTACATTAATCTGAGAATTTCTAAAGCCAGCTGTCAAGCTTCTGTATTTTACCCTTTTCAGAAATCCATGTGATTCTTTTTCATGGTGTGTCTGCCTCGCAGGATTTAACAATGGATATGATAGTCTTCTCCTACTTTCTTTTTATAATATTCATGGCACACTACCTATGATAGAAGAGGCAATGAATAACCAGTATCAGAATTAGTAGTAACTGCTGTAGCCTCATTCTTCACAAATGTGTCCAGGCCCTTTTTAAAATGATCCAAATTTCTATTATCACAACTATCAGTATCAAATTCTACAGTTTAACTGCACTTTAGGAAAAAGTAGTTCCTTCTGCTAGTTCTAAATATTTCTGCAATACGTTTCAATGCATGAACTGGAGTCCTAGCACTGTCAGAGAATAACCAATGTTCTTTAGCTACATTTTCCTTCTCTTTCATGTTATTATATGCCTTTATCAGATCTTCCCTTATCTTCCTTCATGCTCAGTGAAATAATATTTCTTCGTAAGGAGCTGAAACTCCTTAATCATTTTCATGTATATCTGCAGATATATAGCAATAGCAATAGCACTAAGACTTATATACTGCTTCACAGTGCTTTATAGGCCTCTCTAAGCGGTTTACAGAGTCAGCATATTGCCCCCAACAATCTGGATCCTCATTTTACCCACCTTGGAAGGATGGAAGGCTGAGTCAACCTT
>JANHFL010002939.1:10918-24953 GCA_032468155.1 Oxyrhabdium leporinum | reverse complement strand
GCGGTGAGCCGGTAGGCAGGGGCGGGGCCAGCCAGAGGTGATGTTTGCCGGTTCTCTGAAGCAATCAAAACTTTCCCTACCGGTTCCTGAGAACCAGTGCAAACCGGCTAGATTTCACCTCTGGTCATCAGCCTTCAGTTTCTTCTCTGAGGCATAATAGATTTATCTTGGTCAGACGTTTTGAAGTCTGACTGAGATCCCATACTCTTGCCTTTGGCAAATAACTATCTCTTAGTTTCTATCTATACATTAAAAATAAGAACCTTTCTCACCTGAAATGTATAGAGCAGGGTTATAAGAGTTGGTAAACTACATTCCATAACCTAGACTTATCATATTTTTGTTTATTATTAGACAATCAAATTCCCCTGAAAATGTCAGAAAGAACATGTTTGAAAGGAAAAAAATGTTGTACAAGACGGCCTACAAAAATATAGATAATCTTTAGATATAGATAATATAGATAAACTGCAGCAGAGCAGAAGACACGAGTCAACCATGTAACGTGAGGATACAATTCAGGAATTGCCTTCTTTCCTTTCCCTTTCCTTCCATGATAGCTTAATCATTCCTTTTTACTGAGGAATGCCAGCAGAACTCCAGAAATCTTTCTCATTTACCATATGATGCCAAGGGCTGCTGTAATTGTGTAACTACTGGGTTACACAACCTTTAATTTTTTAATGGATAATAAATGTACCACTACTGGAAAATCTGCTTTCTTCCCAATCTGTGTTTCTGACAGAATGTGAATCACCTGATGAACCTGCCAAACAACTCTGTCAAAATGGAGCCTTGCTATCTAAAAGTCAATTTTCTTCAAGAGCAACTCCAAGATCTCAAGACTCGCTTTAAATTCCACAACATTGACTTGATTATCCAGAGGACACATAATGTAATGCAGGAGGTATGATAGGATTCATGTATACTTTGATCATCAGCAATATGCAGGCCAATTTTCTGAGGAGTTTAATATAGCTTTGGATTACTTACCAACCAATACTTAGTCACCCCCTTTCTTGATTTCTAATGATTTGGGTTTCCAAATGCAAGTTAGAATTCCTTTTAGAGATGTAACCAAGACCCCTTAAATCAAATTTCTGAATCACGTGGTCATGAAGGTAGATTCACTCCCATCTGGCAAGGTTCCGATGATATAGACATAAATGGTTTGTGGATTGGCTAAACCACAGTTTCTTGAGCATGATTTATAAGCTCTAATACATGGGTTCATATAATGTACTAGCATAAACAAAAAAAACCTGCATTATGACTTTGTGTACAAACCAATTCATGGAATAATTTATAAAGACAAAGGTATTTACAATAAGAAGAAAAAACATTGCCAACATGCCTTGTAAATAAATATTTCTATCCACAAATAAAGTAACTAGAGTTGACAAAGAGACAGATGTGGGTGGCAGATGGACCTCTGCAAGAAAATAAGGCAACTATTTTTAATCTGTTTTTAGATTCTGGAAAATGCAGTATATACATTTGAGCAACTACTGGGTTTAAATTACTCCAAAGACATAACCAAAATGGCAACAGCCATTGAAAAAGTCAAACTTCGTGTTGTTAAGGTGAAGTATTTATTTCTTTTGCTTGTTCTCAAAGTAGGAATTTTGGGCTATAATGTTATAAAATCCAAATGTTAAATAAGGTATTTTCTTTGTATTTCTATTAATGAAAAGTACAGATAATTATTTGAATTATCTAGATGCAAAATAGATGTAAAATATCATATATTTTTAATAGTGTTTTTAATCTATGTTGTGTTGATAGAGATAATGGTGATCATGATAATATATTAAAAACACAGTAAAGGTGTTTTAAAGGTGTTTGAGCAGAGCTGCTTTTGTGGGATAATAAATTTAATGGTACATCTAAAAGGGGAAGAAGATGAAAATTGAAATTTGGAAATTGAGAGAGATAAAAAGTAAAACAGCTGACATTTTGAAATCTAAGAAGGACTTACTGAAGGAAGGGAAAACTTGGGTTTTTATTCATGGTAGCAAAATATGCATTACATCCTATTTAAATATATTTCTATATGGAGCCTGAGTTGCATTAGCTAATATATCTGAAATTGGCCTTCTGCATAATTAGAAGTCTGACTTCTAATTTAATTTTGAATGGACATATACTATCATATATATGTGTGCAACATGGACCTAAGGTCACTTTTGCCAAAAAAAAATGGGAGAGAATTGAGAGACAATAAAGAGAGCAGCAGATATAGAAAGTGTATATATGTATGCCTTTGAATTTGCATCCTATGCTACACTATGGAAAGTCAGATGACTATTTTTCCAATTCCCCTTCATGTCTGTTGGTAGTGATTGGATCAAATACGGAATTTTGGATATGGGTTTCAGAGCAAATCAAAGTCACTAAATAGAAATCTGCTTTTCAGAAAGCCATTGTATAAGATAAAAAGGTAAAGTCTTGTTGGAATCAAACTTGATTCTTGGAGGCTTAATGGACAGGTCCATATAATGTTCTTGGCAATAATACAAAAATAGTTTCCCACTGCTTTTTTGCATTTTTTAAAACTTCCCAATCTATAATTTTGATATTTCCTAATGGTTTCCCACTGAAGTACATAGCCATTTCCATCCAGCTAAGCTTTTCAAGATCAGTCAAATTTGAACTGATGTGGAGATAAGGAGGATGGATTTGAAGAAGATGTTACGGTACGAAAGAGAGAAAGTAAGATAAAGATTAAGTCTGGGATTTGTAGAGACTTCCCTAAATCATACTTTATAAAAGAAACAATAGAGGGAGCATAATCAGACTTTTAGTTTTATATTACTATAGCTAATCTGAGTAAAAGTAACTGTGAATCTTCCACTGATTTATTACTTGGTCTGGTTCTACCTTGTAGGGCTGACAGTTCCCCAACCTGATGTATTTAGATGTGCTGGGGATTCTGGGAACTGTAACCCAGACACCCATAGAGGCATATTTTAGAAAGATGACATAAAAGGCATGTGTGTATTTTATTGTTGATCTAATATTGAGAATAAATGAATGAATAAATTACCAAATAAATAAGTTTATTCCAAGTTTGCTACAAAGAAGTGATTTCCTATCTTCTTGAGATGTTCGTAAACTTTTCCTTTTTTCTTTATCTTTCTTTTCTACTTCTCTCATTATTACTTCTTTAGTTATTATTTTTCTTTATTCTTATTTTCAAATTGCAATGCTGTTTTTATTCTGTTGAAAACTTCCTTAGTAAAAAGTGATATATTTATAAAAAAAAAATAACATCAACTTTGGCTCTGATCCTACAGATAAATATGAAGGAATAGAGATAGTTATTGGCTTTATGCCTTGATTTTAATTGATGTACGTTAGTAAGGCAGGAAGTTGGGAAGTAGGTGTTTGGCTCTCCAAAAATCTCACAGTTGATTTTTCTTTTTACACAAAATTGGCAGCAATATGATTATGACAGTAGTACTATCCGGAAGAGAATATTTCAGGATATCTTGATTCAGATCACTCTGCCCACACTGCAGCGGACATTGGCTTCAACATGTAAACCGGTAGGTTAATATACTTACATAGATGACTCAAAAGGATTTGGAAATCCAAACTAAAATGCTAATAATGTCAGCAGACAATGGTTCTTTAGTTTTAAAGTCTGTGGAAATGAAATGATAGAGCCAAGACAGCAACAGCGAGTTGGAATCGGCCTTAGTTATTCTTAGGGCCAAGCCATTGAAATATGTAGGATTTATGTTTAACTTAAATCTTGTCGATTTTCACTGATCTAGCTTACATATGACAAGTTTTTCTTAAACCTATCTCTCTTCCTAAAACTCCAAAGTTGTTGTAAAAAAAGCTAGTCTTTTCTTTTTTCTTTTTTTGAAAGCCAAAGGAATATATTGGAGACAGGATATGGTTAGTTCCTCATATTAGAACAAATAATAAATTATAAGGATTGAAGGGCACTTTGGAGAGAATCTGTATTTTTCTGAAATATTAAAAAATATTTAAAAGTTACTTTGGGCAAAATGATAAGATGTTGCAAAGAATCCCTTGCATATTATACCTATAAAAATGACTTAGAACTTTTATGATCATGTGTATAAAGCATGTGTTATGTTTACTTGAAAAACTAATTCATGCAGTTCTTCTTATGGACATTCTGTTACGAAACAGATATATGTAAGAGTGAGATATTTTAAAAACAGCTAGAAAGACATAAGCATGTACATAGTATTTGTGACATCTTCTTGCAATGGGTTCTCAGAGCTTGAGAAAGAGGAGGGCAGTTTGCAAAAGATTGCATGGTTTTTTAATAAATTTAAATAATTTTTACCAATTTAGAAAATTGATAGCCACATTCCTGGTGCATCAAAGAGTGATTAGCAAAAGAATTAAGAAATCTGTCTGTTTTCCTAGTAAATGAAGACTGTGCAGATATTCTGTACTCATATTATTTTTGCAAACCACATCCTCTTTCCAGTATCTGAGGAGCACACTGTGCTTACTTCTGGCAGTTCCCAGTGAAATTCATTTCGTTGCAGAAATAGATTAAGACACCTTCACTCTTAGATATTCTAATAAACCCCTCTTGTATTAGACTTTATTATTTTTTCTGTAAATGCGTTATTTTCTAATTAGCCATTATTACTTTAAATTATATCTTGTTCTATAGATGCTTCAGGAGTATGAACAGTACATCTTTGCTGAATATAACAGTGTGATACAAGTTGAAAATGTCTATGAAGAGATTCTGTTTCAGACATTGCTTGAAGAATCCCTAAAAGGTAACTTTGCTTCTTGTGAGATTCATATCAATCTGTCTGGGCAAGTATAAAAATGGACTGATTAATTCAAGGAGTTTTAAGTTTTACCTTGACCTTTTTCATTAAACAGTCTTTGGATTCTTCCAATAAAGCAATAGGTTTAAAACAAGGTGGAACAATCAAAATATATTATCTATACCTTCACTAGGCATTGTCAGAGTTGAAGACTGATATGTCTGTGGTACAGGATTGAGGAAGATGCTTTATTGACTTTATGGATGATTTGAGAAGAGACAGTTCCCTCCATTTAGTTCTTCCAAGAATAATATTGCCTTGTTTTCATGATGTTTCTGTACTCTTGTTCTATGGCTGAATATCTTTTCTCTGTTTGTTTGTGTCCATCTCCTGATTAGTGATAAAAGAAGCAGTCCATTTGAAGAAACATAACCTTTATGAGGAAATAAATCTGCCTTCTGAAAGCGTATCCAGTTTGAGTGATCTAAAAACTCCTGTAGAATCAGCACAGGCTAGCCCAGCTAGAGTGCCAGCCTCCAATTTGATGGACGAATCAGATGCTGGCCTGGGAAGTAATGAAATTTTCTTAACAGAAAAACTCCATCAAGAAGAAGAATGTGATGAGGCTAGAGAGACAAAAGAAGAGGGAATAATAATTTCAGATTTCAGTGGCAGTGAATCTTGTCCAGAAATACTTACTGTTGTAGAGGGAGCCCTTCCAATCACAAATGTCAGTGAAATCACAATAAAACAAAATAAAGGAACGGCAGAAGAAGAGCATCCAGTTCATGATGATGTGAATGAAATTAGAAATTTGTTGACCTTGACAGTTGAACTGAAAGAATATGAACAGTCTACGAATAAAGAACACGATTTACAGGTGTGTGGAATGTCAAACTCAAAGGAAGAAACAGAAGAAAAGAGTAAAGAGGATTATCAAGCAGGTGATTTGCAGAAGTCCTTTTCTCCCACTGTAAAAGCAGATGATACAAATATTGTAAGTAGCTCTGGGGAAGCAAGCAGCATAATTCATCAGGATGGTTCTGAGGAGTCTGAAGAACGGAGTCCCAGTGATATCTCAAGGGAAGAGTTGAACACAGAGCCAAACATCACGCATCCAGATGAAAAGAATGATGGTACCTATGACCAGTCTCAAACAGAGCCATCTACCGAAAGCGGACAGTCTGACCAGAGTAAAATAGGCCCTTCACCTCGTAATGTTGTGTCTGAAGAGCAGAAGTCACAAACAGAGCATGCTGAAGGTGAAACATCTGACCAGATAAGAGGATTTTCCTCGCCCCATTCTTTTCCAAAGGAAGATCATTCCCAAATGGGACAATGTATTAAAGCAGATTCTCAGGAAGCAGAATTATCCCTTCTGCAATCTGTCCTGAGGAAAACAGAGGTATCACCCTTCTTGAGCTGTTCTGTTGAAACTCAAGAAAACATGTTGCACACAGAATCTTTAAACATTGAGTCACCCCCTCTGCTAATTTCCTTAGAAGTAAAAGAAACTGAGGTTAGCAATGTGGTAAGCATGGACTCCAAAAACATCACTTTTGATCAAGGGGGTGATTCTGAACAAGCAGGTGAGTCCTTGCTGGAGATGGATGATGCAGATATAAGTAAAAGTGATGAAAGTTGAAAAAATACTGAGGGCAACTGTTCTGATTCACCACTAACAAAATAGAACGTTGTAAATTTAAAGCCTAAGCCCGAGTTATGATTACTTTCCTTAAAACTAGAATGAAGAAATTTATTCCATTCACAACCTACTTGAGAGCCATCTTTTAATCTGAACCTGTGACTTTCTGAAAATTTGCATTGCTTGAATACTTTTCTGCCAGTTGCTGCTTCTTGTCACTTATTCAGAAGTGAATCATGAAAGAATCATCACTCAAGTGGTGAAGAATGTTGCAAAGTACAAGTTATAACGTGACAGGATGTTTTAGCCTTTCCTATTTTTTGAAAACACAGTTCATTGGGAATATTGATTGCCCCGTTGACAATGAACAATCTATTTGTGAATGAGATGTCAGTGACTCTCAGTAGAATTAGAAGGAAGTATTGCAAGAGAGAAAAAAAATGCATGATATATAATAAAGAAAAAAGGAAGGCAAGTCTTTAACAGAAGTAATAGTAAAATTTCCTTACTGGAATCTTATGGAACACAATTGCACACAATGTGTTTTGAATTTTCATAGGTATATTGTTGTTCTTGTACTTAAAAGCTTTGGCAGATATTTTGAGAATGGAGAGAGCTAATTCCTCCTCTTTTATCATTGTTATTGTTGTTATATTTAAAATTTACCAGAATAATTGGAACATATTTTTTTATCCTATTTTTCTACACCTTCTGTAGAGCACTTTATACCTGCTTTTTTTCAAAGGGAATGACAGATTTTTACTGTAACTTGTGCCACACACACAAATGAAACAGAAGCAACCCAGCCAATAATTAATAATCCAGAGCTCAGCATTGTGGCAGTCCATTTTCCTAATATTGAATTCTATTCCTGCACACGTTCTGCATATGTAAGACAATTTCTGTGTTATTTATTTGACACCATTTATTCTGAATGTGCTAATTAAGGAGACAAGAAGTAGTAGAAGGCCACTGGATCAGTCCAAAGCCCTTGAACTAATTTGGCTAGAAGATTGGAAACTAGAATATCTTTAATTGTTCGTGTGCAGTGCAGTTGAATAATGCCTGCCTATTTTCTCTTTTATCTCTACAAACAAGAGAGCTTCAGATATTCAATTACTCTTCCAGAGTAGGATAGGGCATTTATAACTCCGCTCCTCTGACTCTCAACTTGAAAAGAGCATTCTAAGGGCTAAGGCTACCTTTTGTTTGCCTGACTAGAATGTTTTTTTTCTGACTCCTGTCCTTGAATAGACTGTCCATTGCAGTAAGACTGGTAGAACTGCTAGCAGATGGCCACAAAGTACAGCAGGGATGTATTGCAACTTTCCCCTACCCCCTTTGCTAAACCGGGGGTGGGCATGGCCAGCATGTGAAGCATCCAGCCCGCAGGCCGCGAGTTTGACACCCCTGAAGTACAATATTTTTAAATTGATAGCAAGGGCAGATAAGCTAATTCATTTATTAAAAGCAAGTGCCGCAAATGTAGTCAATCCGAATAACTAATCGTATATTGTAAAACAATTTTAATAGTTTGTAATTAGTTGCATTAGCAGATTCCAGAGCAGCTGCAGATAGTATTAACCACAAAACAAGAAATATGGCACTTATTTTGGGCAGGAAGAGAACTCTCCAGCTAGAGCACAGAACGATGACTGTCCTTTTGGCTGCTGGAAAATGTTCTCACAAAATTACTATTTAAATTTACTAACTCATTGCTCATATTTCATCATCCTGTTTTCTAACTGTTGTTCACAATCCTGAGAACCAAAATACTTTTAGATTATAATTCTTTGAACTCTGAACCACACAAATACCTTTTAATTGCATAGGCCATCAGATTATTTTAATGATAAGCCATCATTCTACTATTTCAGTTCAGTGCATGAAATAAAAAAGACATTAGATAAATTTACATAATTACATATCTTTTTTTTAACATGCTGGAATAATTGATAGCATGTTATGTCAGTTATGCGTTTAGCATCCCATATCCCAGGTGTTATAAACTGAAAAAAGTGTTTATGGCTACATTTCTCCATTTCCTGTAGATCCAGAACAATAAAATTTGTCCCCTTGCTGTTAATCATGCAACAGAAAAAAAACACATTTAGGATTTGATCTGTACAACAATAAAGCTTCACTGTGCATGCAGGGGAAAAATCTTAATGATGGCAGATTAGCAAAATAATAGAAACAAATAGTCACCAATTAGTTCTATACTTGTCACAGGCAGCACCTCCCACTATCAACTGATTTCTTATTATTTGACAACTGGGAAAAGGCAAAGAGGGCAGATGTAGCTCTAGTTGCTAATCTTTGTCATAGTTATATTACAATGTGAATTAATTTGAGATTTTAAATATTTAATTCCTGCTATTATTGTTGCTTCAGAAATAATGTCTGTCAATCATCAGGAACATTCATAGTAACAGCTACTGCTTCAAAATGGGGAAGAGGTACAACTAGGCCACAGATGTCAAACTCGTGTCACATTGCCTTCACATGACCTTCTGCAACATTTTCCCCATTTACGAGCTGGGCTGGGCGTGGCCTGCGTGTGATGCATCTGGCCCGTGGGCCGCCAGTTTGAAACTCCTGAACTAGGCAATCAAACCCCTGCCCTTTTCTACCTGTGTGCAGTGCATGCAACACATATAAAAACAGTGCAAGGTTTTCATTGGCTGGTTGTACTTGATTCTCACAGTATAAGGTAAAAAAATTAAAAGGTACTAATGCAGCAAAATATTCTAGCTGAATTGTTATCTATACATGAAACTAGTTATCTCCTGTCTATTTGCAATCCAATATATAGAAGAAATTACATTTATTCCAGTGTTTTAGGTAGTATTTGTGCTTGAATAGGAAATATATCCTGACATCTAGATATTCAAGTCTTTTTTGATTGTTTATTTTTAAAAAGGATGCTGGCAACATGCTGGCTATAGGCGTATTACTTGGAACACTGACAGATGCTTAGACAGAATATATCCCTATGTTAAAAGTAAACATTTAACCATAGCATTAGAGTTAGGATAAGGACCCAAGTAAATGCCAGCATTTTGGACAATTACCATGACTAATCAGAGGTTATAGGAGTTAGTGTCCAAAATGTTTGAAGAGCACTGCCTAACAATATGTAAAGATTCTATATAGGTATAGATTCTATATCGATATTAATCATGCAAAACACAGTTTGGAAGATACTTCAGAGCTTGTGTGAGTAGAAATACTGTTTTGGCTTAAAACTTTCAGATTTCTGAAAGTCTGGAAAAGACACCACTGCTTTAAGACTTATGTAAGCTGACTTATTAAAACAGCTGCATCTTTTTAAAGGCTCACCTATGAGCTTGAAAAAGGGAATGGTGGCAGTAATTAATAGTAGTGGTACTATGAACATTCCTTCTGAATTGTTTTCAAAGTTTGCATAGCCATAGCTAAGAAACTTGGTATTCATACTGTAAATAAAAAATCAATGTTGTGCTCCTATTTTCACAATATGCTTTCATGTTTCCTAACCTCCATTCTATAGTATTTGATGTGGAAGCAAGTCTTTGTTTATTGAATATAACATGAGATCTTAAGAAAGATGTGTTGGATCTTTATATTTTAAAAAAATGACTTGGTACAAGTGCAATGGAGCATGCACAGGCATAACACCTCTTTCAAACAGCAAGCTTTTTTTCAGGTTTCCATAGGAGACTGAAAAATAATTTAGCTGTTCTAGAGCAATGCTATGCTTATGCTCCCCTATCTACCAAAATATATTTTCTGCGTTATTTTCAAAGCATGCCCAGCTCTATTAGATTTCATAAAAGGGAGATAAAATTAATGCAATTCTACCATTTTCATTCAAAAATTGACTATCGTGCTTATGATTGATAATACATACTTGTTTCCTCAAACAAGGGATCTAAATATTTACTTACAATTAAATCTGAATTATTTTTATTTTGTAATAGCTCACTGCTTGCAGTTCAGCCTTAAGAGAATATATTTAGGATTGTAGTCTTAAAATAAGCAAATTCTTTTTCTTCAAAAAATATTTTGAAGATTTGAGTATTTAATAGGAAATAATCTTTTAGAAAGTTTCTTCTCTTGAGACTTTTTAAAATCTGATATACTCTTGCACAGAATGTTCCAGGTATCATTTAACTTTATGTGTCTATATTTCATTTGTTAACTTGAGTAAAAGAAACTACAAAACACAATGTAATGTGGCTAACTTTTTTCAACTGCATGTTTACAAATAAAATATTAATCTCTCACATTGTGCATTTCTTCAAAAGAGGTTTGGTACTTATTGAGGGGTGGGTGCTAGGTATTTACAAAATCCCAGTGAATGTCATATTTGCCTATTACAGTGGTAACCCATTGCATAATAAGAACAAATATACAGATTATAAATACAAGCAATTTTGAGATAATGAATACAGTGCAGGACTGACGCTATGAAAGTAAATGGTGGAAATATTTGGAAGACAAAAGGGGAAAATAACAAATTAGGAAATGTATCCCATGTGCAAATTTAGTCTTTTAGCTTTTAAACTGGAGAAAAGTTGAGGGATTCCTATTTATTCAACAAGCTCTTTAGGGTGTTTAAAAATGATAACCAGAATGGATGCTGGCTAGTAACGTGAGAGGAGGGGGTACACCCATGCTTCCTAACATTGAAACAACATACCTTCCTGGTGTAGTTATCTGACTTGGCTTCAAGATAATGGCTAAGAAACATAAGAGAACTTGTATCTTGACTCTGTCCTAGATTATGTTAGTGTAGGAAGAAAAATCCGGTCCCGTTCCAATCTGGGAGAAAGGCACTTGAAATAAAATGGAGGCTGATTCGAAAGAAGGACTCTGTTTATTGATAAGAGGAACCAACAGTATGTACTTCTGGGACAGCTGACAAAATGGGATTGGGACAGGAGGGCTTTGGGGTTTTGTGTTTGAAATGTTCCAGGGAGTTCTGCAATGTAGTGAGCTTCCTGTCTTTTGCTATTCTAATGGTGGTGGGTTAATCCTATTATGTCCTAAAAGTCATGTCCTGTCCTTCTTAATTCCATCAACTGAAGCTGAAGGTGTTTTGTTTGTGAGTAGATTGGTCCAGTTTTTCTTAATTAGAACAAAATATCCATCTCTAAAGACTTCAGGCATCTGCTGGAGGCTGTTAGGGCTGCTTTCTGCCTTTGTTAAGATTTCTCTCCATTCTCCTTTGGCGAAATATAATATTCTGCCTTTTTTAATATTCCCCAAAATATTTCATTTGGGGGGAGGGCTTTCTACATTAGCATATTGGGAGGAGGAGAAACGGGAATGGACTTTATACACCTATTGCTAAAGGTGGCCAAAGGTTGCCTCCTTTCTGAATGGCTGAGGTAAAGAAACAACATGGGAACAAAGCAAAAGAAAAAAAATGATTTGCTTCATTGTGCCCTGCCAAGAAATGTGTAGTGAGGGGGACTGTGTTGCTTTGTAAATCTTTTGACAATCTAATACTTGAATTGGCCCTTCCATACTTTATCAAGTAGTGTGCTTTGCTCAAAGAAATAAACTTTTTAGGATTTGCAATTCACACATCTAACCAACTCTTATGACCCATGTGGGAAAACAGATGAAGCAATATATGAATCAGCCAGTTTTCACACTTTCTACAGCATGTTGTTGCAAAAGCATGTTGAAGACTGCTGTAATAAACTGATAATTAAGTTAAATATAAGCTTTATTCCTCACATCAAACACTACATTGGTGTGTCAGAGGCAGCACCTGGCTTTTAAGCAGGATTACCACCTTTCCAATTTTCATCTGACTACCAGGGTTTAATTCCTTTTACTGTACCTGGGCTCCAATAACATCTATATGCAAATGAAAACAATTTCTCTAACTTTTCAGTGAAGTTGAACTTGATAAATATATTTTCTTTTTAAAATCTAAAAAAGAAATTTCTGAATACAGCTGTTTGTTTTGTTAATAGTTCCTGTCTCTCCAAAGCCTGGATAAGCCTAAGGAGAATCAAATCCAGATGATCTTGGAGATAAATCTGAGAAAATGACTATTACTTTCTTGTTTCCCCCCGCCCATTCCCTTGCCTCCCCCCCCACTCAAAATAGCAATAGCACGTAAATTACCACTTCATAGTGCTTCACAGCCCTCTAAGCAGTTTTCAGAGTCAGTAAATTGCCCCCAACAATCCTCATTTTACCAACCTCAGAAGGATGGAAGGTTGAGTCAATCTTGAGCCAGTCAGGATCAAACTGCTGGCAGTTGGCAGAATTAGCCTGCAATATTGCATTCTAACCACTGTACCACCATGGCGTTAACACAACTGTTAAGTTTGTAGGGCAGTACTGTAGAACAGTACTGACTGTAGAACAGTACTGTACTTGATAATTCATACTACAGAAACTATAATTCCCAACAGTCCTTTAAAGCACTGCAATGTGGACTTTGACAGACGAGGGTCAAATTGGATTTTGTGTGTGTGTGTGTTGTGACTAAGTGTAAAGTATTTTGCTCTCCAATCCCAGGAATTCAGTCATTTGAAACAACAGGGTTGATAGAAATGTCTGTCAACTCATATCAACTCTCTCTTCTATCGACTCTTAATTGTAATTCTGCAGCTTCCAACATGAGCCAGTTTAGTCTAGTTGTTAAGGCACTAGAAAGCGAGAGACCATGAGTTCACTGTTTTAGCCATGAAGGACAGCTGGGTGACTTTGAGCCAGTCACTCTCAGCCCAACCCACCTCTCAGGGTTGTTGTTCTGGCGAAAATAGAAAGAGAAAATTGTGTTGGATACATTTGCTGCCTTGAGTTATTTATAAAAATAATAAAGATGGGATATAAATAAACAAACTTGTGAATTGAGGGACTGCGGTAGAAACCAAAGCTCTAGCTCTTTCTCAAAAATTAAAAGCAATATTAAAGATTTGAGTGAGAACAGGAAACAAACATTTTCCCACTGATTTCTGGTGGAAGTCATGCCCATTGGTTGCAACAAATATAATGAAGATGCTTAGGATACGTTTCATACTACCATCTCGGCATTAGATGTCTCTTTATCCGATTGGCCAAGCATCGGATTCAGCTGCAGATAGATATAGAAGACCAGGGGAAAAACAAACGAACAACCCGATGGCCCAAAGAAAATGCAGAAAGCGAACAATTCGGTTTGACGCAGGTGTATTTAAAAAAAAAACTTGGGTATTTTAAATATATATATATTGGAGGTGTGTCACTACGCCTGGGCGACAACTTCAGTACTACCGTATGAAACGGGCCGTTATCGAGATCACAGCCCTGGTATTGTGACGTAGGTGAGCCATGGAACGTCCGCTCGGGGAAGCTTCTAAAAGCCCAACTCCGAGCCGTGCAGGTTCTCCACGATCGCATTCGCTTTTCCGAGGCGGAGTAGTCTCCCTCGAGCAGTCTTCGCTCCCAGCATCAACATGAAATCGCCGCGATTCCGACTTCCTTTAAGGCTCACTTCTTTCCCTGCCTGATCGGGACATTACGAACACGTCTGATATTACAAAAATGCCCGATGGCAGCCCCTTCAGAATGACCCATTCTCCTGCTGGGCAGGAACGGCTCGGAGAAGGATCATTAGCGGGTGAGGAAT
>JANHFL010002938.1:107800-123443 GCA_032468155.1 Oxyrhabdium leporinum | reverse complement strand
TCCCTCCCTCCCTTCCTTCCTTCCTTCCTTTCTCTGTAACTGAATAAATGCCAATTGAAAAAATTCTACCCGTGTACTTATCTCATATAAAGCATTTGATAGTAACCTGTTATTAATAACTAGGATTATTCCAAATGTCCTCTCTTGACTCTGTTTTGGATCTGCTTGTATTAAGACATTTCAGAATATTCAGATTTTCATCTCCAGCTCCCCCTGTTCAGATGAAGCTCCAATTGCAACCTTCTCCAGTGTCTCCATGACTCTTCTGCTTTGCAACACATTTTTACATTTTTCTAATACTTCATTGATCTTTACTTTGGACATATTATGTAAATATCTAGCTCTCTGGAAAAGGCGCTAATGCTGGAAAAGTGGAAGGAAAGAGAAGAAGACAACCATCATTAAGGTGGATGGACTTAGTTACAATAACAAAGTGTACGCTATTGGGAGAGCTGAAAAGCCAGGTTAGGGACAGATGATCAAGGAGCAAATCTATGTATATGATCACTAAGAGCCAATACTGACTTGACACATGATCAGTAAATCCATTAATCACTCAGTTGTCTTAGATCAGAGGTGTCAAACTCAAAGCCCACAGGCCGCATCTGGCCCGCGGGGTGCTTAGATTTGGCCTGTGGGGCTGACCTGGAAACAGCAAAGGACTGGCCCACAATGCCTCTCCCAGTGAAAATGGAGCTCAGGAGGGCCTGTGCTCCCTGTGTTCCTGAGCTCCATTTTCAATGGCAGAGGGTTGCACAAGGCCATTGTGGCTGAAAATGGAGCTCCGGAGCCCATTTTCACTGGCAGAGCACTCGGGCCACCACAGGTGCCGCCAACATGAGTGACATTGAGCTGGCCATGCCCACTCTGGCCGCCCGAAGTTCAACACAGCCCTCAATGAAATCGAGTTTGAAATCCCTGTCTTAGATATAGTTTACCTCACACTGTTGGACCAGGGTCAGCTGATTGTCTGTAACTTGATGAGCCTTAAAAAAGAAGAAAACATAATAGAAAATTTCCTTCCTAAGGTCCTATCTTCCTACCAGAACATATTGTCTCAGTGAGAAACTTTGTATAACAGAAATTATAACTATGTAATCTGTTGTTTTCCTTTATTCAAACAGTTGTTCTTTTAGGAGTCACTAGATTTCCTTCACTACAAATCCCAATGTATTAGCATACATCAGCAATACATTTTTATAGTATATTTCATTGAGTCTGAATATTTTATGTGATTGTTACGTGGTATATTTACATCCCTTTTGTGTTTAAAGAGGGTATTCTCCTTTGTAAGAAAGTTTGATGGCACATCCAAAATAATTCAATTATATTATAGGGATTAGAAAAAAAACCCCAAAGCAAGTGAAAAATATTCAGCAGTTGGCCTGCTATCATGTTTCTGAAAATTCAGAACTAGAACTTTAAGATCACTTTGCAAATAATATGCAATTAGAGTTATAGCTATTACGCTAACATTTTTTCCTGTGCAGTATGGATGCGGTTTTTAGTGACTTTTCCTTATAGTGAGCCTTGAACTTCACATTTCTTCAAAAAGCATGTTTTGAAACAAGCTGCAATTTGCACTTCCTTCTTCAAGAAAAATTTGACAGGCCTACTTAGGCTGTAATTTGAGAGGGTCTGTTTCCAGTACATTACCTTAAGTCATTTCAAAATACAACGTGACAGAAGTCAAATTAATCCAATGTGTGCTGAAAGAAAGAAGCTATTATACATCAGAATTTAATACACAAAAATGGGTGCAGTTTCTTATATAATATTAATCTTTAGTATGTCTGTTCATTCGCTGACATATTCAATACAAAACAATGATGGTGCAAAATAGGATCATTGCTCTTCCAGTAGACTAAGGAAAACTATGATGATTTGAAGTAAATGGGTAAAAAGAAGGAACAAACAGAAAACTTTGGAGAACCTTTTAAGTATGAAACTGGCCATTTTGCAGGATCCAATCTGGGTTGGACATTTAGTCTCCTGAGCTTCCGCTCTCGTGCTGGAGAGACGTTTCCTGAGGACGGGCTACAGCACGAGTCCAAAATTTCAGAAGACTAAATCTCTGGTCCTGGTGACTGGCTCAGATTGGATCCTGAAAAATTATCAAGGGACATATATATTTGCCTTCATTCCTGGCCATTTTGTTACACAGTCACTATTACTATTCAATGCTTCCATTAATTTTTCCAAGAACTCATAGAACTGCAATCAACAAAGGAATTGGGCAAAACACACTTTTTATATCTGACCATTGACAATGCTCATTTTCCTTTTACTATGGAGTATAAACCACAATATTCTAGAAATGTAGCTACTTTTAATGAGTCACTTTGCTGCGGTATGTTGACATTCCTGTGCTCTCGGAAGCAATTTTCTAGAATCAGATCCAATACATAGCACAGACTAGTATATGTGCATTTGATTTGTTTTCATACTTATTTTCATATTGTTTGCACCTTCATGGTTCCCAACCATTACTTGGATCAAATGCACACTTCTGAACAAAAAAGTGTTGCCCATTCCTGCTTACCTTTAAAGATACTTACCTATATATTTATATACATGCTTTTTTGCACTCACAAATTCTTCCTAACTGATGTGCTATAAATATATATTAAAAAGGTAAAGGGATCCCTGCAAATTTTACTCTGCTTGTCATTGCTGATTATAAGGGCTGTGTGTCAAACTTGCTGTGTCACATTGCCATCATGTGATGTTTCACGATGTTTTTCCCATTTGTGGACCTGGGGTGGGCATAGCCTGCATGTGACACATGCAGCCTGTGGGTTGCCAGTTTGACACACCCATTATAAGGGGTGGTGCTCATTTCCATTTCAACATCATTGAGGCAGCTCTGTCCAAAGATATTTCCATGGCCATGTGGTCAGCATGATGTCACGGAGCGCTGTCACTTTCCACTTTAGTGGTACCTATTTATTTGCATGCTTTCAAACCACTAGGTTGGCAGGAGAAGGGGCAAGGATGGGAGCTCACCCCATCATTTGGCACTCGGTTCTCGAACTCAGTCTGCCAGCTTCCCAGTCAACAACCACTGAGCACCGCACCACCTCTATGGATATATTCTGTATTAAAAAAAACCTATCCTTCTAGGCTTTCTTATTAATAAATCAAGCCCTGGAAGTGTTCATGACTCCACAAGATTTATTGCAAATCAAAATTAAAACAAATTCATCTGACATCCAATCTGCTTAGATGCCAAAATGAAACATTTGAAGAGAAAAAGAAATGACTGAATGCGAAATGACCTGTTCACAAGAGGACTATGATGACACTAGAGTTTAGGTGGTTGCAAATAGATTGCTTTTAATCCCTAGAAACTTTCTTTGTTTAATCTTCGTCATATTTGCATGAATATCTGGTATCTAGGAGAATGGGAGAGAATGGGGGAAATTATTTGAATGAAGAATTTGTGACAGGTTTAATTAAAATTAAAAGAGATAAAAAATATAAAGGGGATCAAAATTGAAACGCTGAAGCAACCTCTGAATCATAAACACTACTAAGGATATTAAGAATTGTACTTCCAACTCAACCACCCTGAAGCTGTGAGAGACTTAATACCTCCTTCAGTTACAGTGTTTTATGACTTATACTGAGTGACTTTGACCAGTCTGGTGCTTACATAGGCACCAAAATGTCTGGGAGCATTCAGGAGAAAACAGTAAACTAAACATTTCCATCAAGGTCAATGGCTCTAATCATTCTGTCTGCCCAGGAGCTGAGTTTGTGGACTGCTCAGCAGAGATGGTTGTTGACTGTAGGCCAACAAAAACTAATCTTGTATCAACAAATGTAATCAGACACCCCATTGTGCTAATGAATCTATCACACTTTTCATTAGTTGAGAACATTGTTTTTTCTTTTCTGTTTTTTAGGGGAATAGTTTTCTTTTCTTCCAAAGTTTTAAGCATGTTACTTGATCTGTTGCTAACAATGGTTGCCATACAGACTTCCTTCCCTCCCTTGCACTTTCACAACCCCTCAAGCTGCCTACACATGTACATATAAACCACATTGCCTGAAGATTCAGAAAAAGGATCTGACATTTCTAAAACATAACGTTTTGATAAGACTTTAGGGACTCTGTGGGGATAGAAAATTGGGAATTTCTTGAGATAATTGAATCTCAGGATTCTTATACATAACATAAAAAAGCAGATTTAGAAATGAAGTGTGAAGCTTAGTGTTCAATTTGTTAATGCTTCCACAGCAATGCAATCACTGTCCAATTGTACATTGCATGGATTGTGTTTTTCAGTTTAATGTTGAAATTAAAGTAAACAAACAAATGAATATTGGTCTGACTATAAGATTTCTGTTACTGACATTGTATTTCTCTGCTTCCCCCTATGCTATTATCCATGCTCTAGGCTTGTAGAGGGAAAGAAGAAGAAGAGAAAAAAGAATTGATGGAAATGCCTAACTAAATTATAAGGAGATAGGAAATCCATATTTGCATCAATGTTATAGTTTTAATTGGAATATTAATTGCTGGACTATGCTTCATGTTGCTGCAATTATCCTGATGTATGCATCTGAATTATCTATACATTGATAAATACAGAAAAATTGGACAGGCACATAGTAAAATTGAAAAAAAATGATAAACATATTCAAAAGAACTTTGGCATGCATTTGGTTGGGTTTAATTTAGACCAATGAGTTTTATCTTACGTATGCTGAATTGTTTACTTACTGTGGTTCCAAGTTTAATTAAAAAAAAATCAGAAACAAAGATAAATCTCTTCAAGCTTCATTCCAATTGTGTTCCAAATGACTTCCAGGTTACACCTTTTTCGTCATTGTGAAATATTGGACTAGAAGCAGATCATATTAAGCCAAACTCAATGACCTTACTTTTTTATAGACAGCTGGTGGTTTAGTAAAATGAATCAGATGTACTGCCATTATTTCATTTCCTCCAAAATAATTTGTTTTAAAAAATGGCAGTCCATTTCAGTCAGGTGAGTTTGTTGTATTATTAATACAGTGATGTTGCCTGATAACCTTTTCACAATCTTCAGAGGGTCCAAACATCACGTCTCTTTAAAAAGAAGACTTCGTATTTTGTACCTTTGGCTATCTAAATAGAAAGGGGGGAAAAAGAAAAAAAATACTTTTCTCTCACAAAACCAGTTCAGTTACCAGAAACAGTGGGAATGGCTTATCTATTTTAAAGAGATTGTCCAAGGAGCCAGAAATTACACCTTCAATCTATGTGACTGCAAGAGACCTAGTTTCACTAATAAACTTGGGCATTTTGTTATGCTTGGAGGACAGATAAGATGCCTACTGATTCATGTCTTTAGAGGTAGTGCTAAATTAAAACTCTAAAGGGACAGATAAGCTGCACAGTCGCAGCTCCCCAAAGTCCACTGAGGCCAAGTGTCCAGTTTTAAGCCCCAAAGCCCATAAACCTCTTTGCAGCTCCCTGGCTGTTTTGTAAGGACTGGTTGAAAAGCAAAAGTCTTGGTGTACAAAAGGGATTTTAAAGCCAGACCAGATTTGAGCAAAGCCCTTCTTCATGCATATAGGCTTGAGGACACAGAGATTTCTAAGGAGTTTAAGGAGATATACAAACAGCAGAGGATTCCTTGGGAAAGGATAACACTAAATAACAGAGCAGCAATATAATTCAACACATAGACACAGACACACAAAGAATTTAACTTGAATCTGATTTTTTAGCATGAGCCTTGGTGGCACAGTGGTAAGAGTGCAGTACTTCAGGCTACTTCTGCTGACTGCTGGCTGCTGCCTGCCTGCAATTTGGCAGTTCAAATCTCACCAGGCTCAAGGTTGACTCAGCCTTCCATCCTTCCAAAGTGGGTAAAATGAGGACTCAAAATTGTTGGGAGCAATATGCCGACTCTGTAAACCACTCAGAGAGGTCTGTAAAGCACAGTGAAGCGGTATATAAGTCTAAGTACCATTGCTATAAATGAGGTACAAAGCTTTTGAGAATGTATTTATTTTCTTCAAAGCTTTGCAGCTCATTTATGCAATAATATCCAAATTCTCATTGAATTAAAAATATTTAGATGTTAGCATGTAAATCAGGGCATTTTCTTAAAATTATCACTATCCACTTCTATTGGACAAGTTCTATTTAAAAATTATATTTATTATTTTGCTATCCTCTGAACTGGAAGTGTGAGAAAATAGATTTTGATTTCCTGGACCTCCCTCACATTTAGACTGATGGCACTTAGAATCTCCAGCTGTCATGGTCAGTGCTGTTTTTCAACAAACTAAATTTGAAAACCAAGAAAATATTTGGTTTGTGAAGAAATGGGTACTTGGACCGAGGAGCATAAATCTGAATTTCTGATTCAGATGACACAGTAAAAAAACAAAAACAAAAAACATTTATCTACACATCTTACTTCACAGGTGACTGAAACAATGTATGGGATTGTAATGATAAAAAACCAGATTCGAGTTAAAAATTTCTTGATAGTAAGACCAGTTTGACTGTATAACCATTTTTTTTATGGGGTTGGACAGCCATCTGTCACAGATTATTTCATTTGGATATTGGCAGACTAGATGTACTTGTGGGCCAAACAGGCCCTTCCAACTCTGTTACTTTTGGATTCTAAGAAGAAAACAAAGGACATATATAACTTACACATGTAAAATGTTTCCATCAATATGTATCCAACTCATGTAAATGCACACACACACACGTGCCACGTTGTGGCTGGCAGGGTGCTGCAGGAGGCACCTATCCCATCTCCTTCCCCCCTGGCCAGCCTGTGGAGGAGAACTACAATGCTGATCCGGTCCTTGAAAAAACCCAGTTTGACACCCCTGCCTTACATTGTAATAATTGCAACAAAAATTTCTCATGCATATTTTAAAAGCTAAATGGTGAGCTCACAAATGTTTACAGAAAATCACTAAATGAACAATCATTAATAGAGAAGTGATTAAAAAAAAGGGATTCTAAGGAAACAATCAATCTGCCATTCATTGAATCAAAGATATATGAGACAAAACCATCAAAGGGCAGGAGTTCTACACAGAATCTTTTTGATAATAACTCTGCTGGTTGACCTTTTTCTTGTTCTACTTTTAACAAGCAGGAACAACTGCTTTGTATCATCAAAATTTCCACAGTGCACATTTTGTCATTCATTCTTTGAATCCTGAATTCATGATTTTTGGTCCTATGTTTTAGAAGATCTTTTATGAAGCATGTCTTTGTATATAGCAAAGAATGAGTGTAATCAATAATCAATCAGCGATATAGTAATAATTTGAATAAGAGGATTCGAGGGAAGGTTAGCAAGAAATCATATCCATATTTGATGAAGCCCCTACAGAAGAGGTTTTTTTTAAAAATACAAGCGATTCCCCAGATCATTAAGAAAAACTTATTATAGTTATTAATACTGTGTGAGATATATATGCGCCACAGTGGTTAGAATGCAGTACTGCAGGCTACTTCTGCTGACTGCAATTTGGCAGTTTGAATCTCACCAGGCTCAAGGTTGACTCAGCCTTCCATCCTTCCAAGGTGGGTAAAATGAGGACCCAGATTGTTAGGGGCAATATGCTGATTCTGTAAACCGCTTAGAGAGGGCTGTAAAGTACTGTGAAGTGGTATATACATCTAAGTGCTATTGCTATATTTGTTGTATCTTGTAGGCTTTGATCCTTTTGGAAGGAGACTTATGGGTTTTTTTTAATCACTCTATGAACTGAGAGTTCATTTGAATTTTTGTTGGAAGAGTTTAGTTTAGTTTATTTTTGGATATGGTAAAGGGATCTTGTTTCAACAATGGAAAACTAGGTGGTAAAGATGATGGAATTAGAGGAGATGGAAAGATTAACTTTTTTAATTAAAGAAAGAATTTATCTAGTTTTGTTTCTACTTCTGGACTTTTTGCTCAAAACTGGAAAAAAATGAAACTTTGATTTTAGGTGTTGATGATTAGAATGATTTTGTAATTATAGAAATAGCCTGCAATTGTTATGAAATGTCAACCCAAAAGTTGATGTTGCTATTTTTAAAAAAACTATTGCACTGAAGAAAGTCAGCAGTCTTTATTTTTTAAAATCTCTTTACAATTTTTGCTTTTTCTATTTTTCTAACTTTTGTTTCTTCTATATTTTTATCTTACTATGAAATACAATAAAATTATTATATAAAAAAGATACCTTGTGATGTTGTTATTTATTTTTTTTCATCATTCTGAAACCTCTCTGAGTGCTCATATTTCCCATATGAAAAAAAGACTAATGGGAAAAATTCCTTCATAAAGTCTTCCTTTAGAATTTTATTAAAGAATGGGAAGTCAAGGAGGTTGCAGTTCCCTAGGAAGATTGTTGCTCAGTGGAAAGCAGCACATTCACACGTTGCTTCTGGCTTATTTATTTTTCTAAAATGAAAATCATTCATGAGAGTATTACCAAAATGTGATTCTCTTCTACAAGACATTTCAAAAACCATCCATCTTTCATTCAAATGAACTTCTAGAAAAATGACCAAAAATGCTGATTTTATATATGTTTGCACATGTCCCCTTGCATTCTTTGAGTTATTATATGCCATGGGGATAATAACTCTGGACAATTCCGTTGCTTCATAAATTTTCTGACCTGTGATTGAAATATTTTTTTTATTTAATTAGACTTTTTTTGAATTTCATCATAACAGAAGTATATTACATCTCAAAGAATCCATTCAATCATGCACAACACAAATATGTGTTTGTACAACACAAATATGTGTTTTGTCATTATATTGCATTGCAACGTAGACTACACTTTATAATGTTTGTCTTATCTATCCTTAAATCCTAGCTTTATCATACAAGTTTCAGTCTACACACTGGCTATCGTAAGTTTATTATAGTTAACTATATATAGAAAATAAATACATAAATACATATTTGTATATCACCTCATCATAATAATGCTGGGCTCTATACAATACACTACATCAAACCCATAAAATCCCGGAACATCTCAAAAAATCTAAAAAGAACAAAGTAATACTAGTAATTGATGGATGTTAACTAATTAGCACAGTATGAGATCTGAAGGTCTATTAGAAAAAAAGTTTTAAGAGCCTATTTAATGAGGATAGAACTAATCACATTTCTGGAGGTAATATGGCTACTATGGAAAACTCTGCCTTTTGATCCAGTCTTCCCCGTTAAACCACTTGTGAAGGTAGGATCTTTGATGTTTGGGCTGGATGGACAGAATCATTATTGGTAATGCTGGCTTGTGGCATATCTAGTCCCACACCACAGAGGGCTTTTTAGGCAATAACCAGCACAATAAATTGGGCCTGGAAGTTTTTGCCATGCCACAACAGACATTAGTTTGTTCTAGTTGGTTTATTTTGCAAAATCGGAACTCTTTGCAGAAACCTGCTTGTACAGCTTACAATAACTTTTCTTCCAAATGTATTTGAAAATTCATATGTACACGAGAGGACAGCAAGTATTCAAAAACAGCTTTGCTGTTACAAAACTTATGATGCATTGCAAATGGGAACAAAATATGGACGTGTCAGAACATTGTCGTGATTTTTGCTTCTGGAAAAAAAAAATAGAGTGTAGTGAACGATCCACACATTTAATAAAGTTTTGTTAAATATTTTCTTCTGCCAAAAGCTATTTTTGAAGCAACTTTTTTATTCTGTTTTGAAGAGGACAGCAAGAATTAAAACTATAGAAGAAAGACAAGTTTCATCCTCTGTGAAGGAGCAGTATTCTAGACTCTTAAAGAACTTTCATCTAATTTTGTAGCCTCAGGCATTTGTAAAATGGGTGGAACGGTAATTGGAGGTTGGAGGTTCATCTCTGGAGCCAGAGAATGGATAAGTTTGGGCTCTCTGGATAGAAGGCCAGGAATAATAGACCAGAATGATTTTTCTATTAAGATTTAGTATCAGAATTTTCTGTTACATGTTGAAAAACTCCAGTGATTAGAGACTTTGACAGATTTTACCTTGGCATCTCAAGTTGGAGCATATGCATTTAGCTAAAATAATATCAAGGATCTTGTTCATGGCCTAATCTTTGAACTTACTTGAGACAGAGCTATATAGTTTTGGCCCATTTTATTTCGAAGAAGCATGAAGATTCAGCATTCTACCAAAATCCAGTATAAATGGGAAAAAAAACCCAAGCTTTCTGTCTTGTCAACAAAATAACACATGTTTTGTTTGCAACTGAAGCTTCCAACATTTCTAGCTTTCTAGGAAAACATGAAAATCTAAACTCAAATATGGTGAGGCACATCCTGTTATTGTGCCTTGGTACAAATTTACACATTGATGATCTGAGCCAAATTAAAAACGAAAACATGGTAGCTGAAATAAATAGGTGACTGAATCTTTTGTGACACATGCACAAACTTTATTCCTGTTGTCCTTCAGAAACTGTATGGATATCAGCAATTTTAAACAAGAAGACAAAAAGTGTACATTTTCCTCTCCTTTAAACTTGGCAGATTAAAGTCATCTCTATGATTTAACATAGAGGAAATTTATCCTTCAATTCTTTTCCAGGAGCCACAAGAATTCAGAGAAGTAATTAAACAAGTTGTCTCATGCTGGTTAAAGCGCCTGTGGAGAAATCAAATCCCATTCTATTTTATATCTCAGGCAATTACATGTTAAAACTTTAGAAATATAGATAGATGATATTTTTTTAAAAAAATGCATTGTTGTTGAAATTGAGTGATTTTCAATGCTCCTACGCATCCTATTCTTTTATGCCAGTAATAGCAATTGATTCGGTATGGTTAATATTGAGAATAGAATGGAATGGAATGGAACGGAACAGAATGGGATGGGAATTTGTGTCTTGTGCAGAAGCTCTCAATGTACATGCAAAGCAACAGAGTAATAATAATCACAATACGATCACAACAAGAGGGAGTAGTAGAGAATATGAAAAGGATAAAAATAATACTACAGCCATACAACATGGATAGATATACTTAGACATAAAACAATATTGTGAGGATTAGATGTTCAGCAGTGATGGCATAAGGGAAACAATTGTGTATAGTTGTTTTGGCATGCAATGCCCTGTAGCAGCATCCTGAGGGGAGGAATTGAAACAGTTTATGTCCAGGATGTGAGAAATCTGTAGATATTTTCCCAGCCCTCCTTCTGACCTATGAAATATACAGGTATTCTATGGAAGGCAGGCTGGTTGCAATGCTTTTTTTCTGAAGTTCTAACTATCTGTTTGAGTCTGTACCTGTCCTTTTTAGTTGTTGTATCATATGACTATGAATGAAGTGGGAAACCACCATTTAAGTGGCTAAAAGAATCACCATTCGAATAGATAAAATAGACAGGATATTGGACATATTAAGGTTCCAGTTCCAAATGTTAAAGCAACAAATATATCCCTATATCTCTCTGGTTTTTACAGTGCTTTTGAAAAATCAGTATCAGGTGTACATCCACACATTACAAGATTTATTTATTTCATTGTGTTCTTTTCTTGATTTATAAAATACTTTTATGTTTATTTTCATTAGATGACAGAAAATTCCAAATGTCCACTATGAATTAATTTTCAGAATTTTGTTGAAACTGTTTCAAAGGCAAGAGTTGATGCCTCTTTTATACAACAGAAACACATGGTAGTGTATGCAAATACCATTGCATTTTTTTATTTTACTTTATTGGGAGTTATATCAATTCATTGCCATCAGAGTAAATAGCAACATATAACATTTTTATGTTTCACAATACTTGGCAAACAATTTTGGAGAAAGATTAGGTTAAAAAAAACTATTGCCAATGAGCTACTTTTTAATTGTGTATGTGCGTGTTTATTAAAGTTTTTTTTTAGTAAAGTTTAAATCTAAGAATCCCTTTTTTTCCCCCTAAAGTTTTTTATTTTTAAATCTTTATACAAACATATCAAAGTGTGAACAGTGTGGTATCTGGGTATCATACCTTCAATACAAATAAATTGAGATTTGTCATATTTATATTATTTAACCAAATTATATAATTCAAACACTATTACATGTCTTCATAACAAGTTATCATCTATCATTATTTAGGTCCATCAAAACTCTAATTATACAATACTTCCATATGTCATTTTTATGCCAATCACTCTATTTTAAAATCTGTAATATAAGTAAAACATTATTAATCCTCTCTATTTCATTTATGATATAAAAATCTTTCATTATTCAACTATAAAATTATTTTTATTTCAATCACCAGTTGTCATACCTTTTCATACAAATTGGCTATTATTAATCATCTTTATTACATTTAGCTAGTATTATCAAATCAAGTTATAAAGTTATTTTTATATCAGTCACCATATTCAACTCATATTTTAATACCAATAAGCTATTATCAATTCTCTCTATTACTTCATATTAAATTTATAATTCTATTATACCATCATTCAAATTTTAGTTTTTCTACATTGTTATCTATTCCTCTTCTAATCCCATCTCTCTATTTCTCTCTTTTTTTTAAATTGTGTCCCTGCTACCTTAAACCTATTCTCTTTTTTAACCATCCTCTCTTAACCGCCTTAAAGTTTTAATTATTCATTTCTTAGCTTGTCTGCCATATTTTTCTCTTGGATCTTTATTTCTATCTAGTCTTACATCTTGGTTGCCCATTTTAAACTTCTCTCTCTTCTCTATCTTTCCCCATTGTCTAGCTTGCCAGCTATCTGCTCTTACCTCTCTCACTCTCCTATAAAAATCTTGTTTCTCTAGTTTGTTTTTTGGCTTCTTTAAAGTACTCTCCCATTGGTTTTTTATCATCAATTCCGCTTATTTGGGTTTTAATACCCCCCGCCTTTGTTCCATTTGTTTTGTCTGTGTCATTTTTTCATTTTTTCATCTCCTCCTTCCTTCTCTTCCTGGGTGTCTTGAAAAGTCAGTGTCTCTTGTGTTATATTTCCCAGGACTTCATCTATAGTCTCTAATCATTTCAAAATTTCCTGACAGCCTCTTGTCCATGCCTCTTTTGCATTTTGAATTGTTGATGCCATCTCTTGTCAAATTCCACTCCATTCTTCTTGATGAGACATCTTATTAAGTTTTGTAAGGTCCCTCTTTTGTACAATCCTCCAAGTATTTTCTTTATGTCATTATATCTCAAATTTAATTTGTTGCTCCTCTGGCAAGCTTTATGTATCTTCCCAGCAGCTAGATTCTCAGCAATATGTTATTCTTCCTTTTATCAGTAGGTGGCAGTCTTTCATTAAATTCTTCTATTAGTCTTTTCAATCTTTTTAAACTTAAACTTTAAAACTTAAAAAATAGTCCAGATTTTCCAAGGTTAATGCCCAGCACAGCTTAAGCTCCAGCTTTCCTCGTTTTAACAAATTTCTACCTTTTCTGCCCTCCTCCGTTCTCTCCAATTTGTTTTTTAAAGTTAGTTAATATATCTTATCTTGTGAATGTACATAAACACAGCTAATTCAGCAATTGTGTCTCCTTTTACTGATTCTTGTGGGGTTGCAAATGAGATAAAATGTTCATTCTCACCCAGTTCCAGACACTGTTCACCTACTTTGCTCCTGCACAGTCTTGGGTGTCCCGGCTGTTTCCGATTTCATGGTAGCCATTTTGGCTGCAGCTGTTCCCTGTCTTCAGATGAGGGGAATTTTCCTTGTAAGGGAGGAGAGGTGCAGCTCCCCTCGACCTACCAGGCACTGCTCTTTACTTCACCAACGCTACAGCGTGGCTATGGCTCCTTTCGGAGCCCTCCAACAAGGAAAGCCCGGTGGTGGGTGGGACTGCGGAGTTTACAATCCTTGCTCCCGACGCCACCAGAAGTGCAACCAGAAGTCTGTTTTTCATCCTATTTGTCCTTGTTTTTACTATCCTGTATTGTTTGCCAGATGGTAATAGTTTAAAAAAAGGGTGCCCAGGATGAAATGGATCTTTAAGTATGTTTTGAACTTTCTTAAGGCAGAGGAATGACAATTCATATGTAAATCTAGATATCATGGATGCCAAGATCATCTATAAGGAAGGTCAGCTACAAAGATGACCTTCAAGAAATACCTGATACCCTCCAACTTCCTTTTATTTAAAAGTTTAAGTATTGCATGTGTTATTAGGGAAGACTTGTGGAACAGCAGAGTCCCTTCATCATTGGTACAGATGGAAATATACTTTTAAGGCACTTTTTTATTCTGGTGCCCGTCTTTTTGATGTTGCTGGTCTCACTTCTTATCACGGTTTCCTCTGTCAAGTGATAGAGAAGGCCGGTTTTGATGAAAAGAGGAAATAGCAGTTTCACCAAGTTGCAGTGCAGAGTCCCCCTCCATCCCATCCCATCCCATCTCTCTCACACAAAGAGAGCGAGAGGGAGAGCGAGAAGGAGAGAACCTTAAATGGTCTACCAATTGTATTGACACAGTTGTCAGATGCAGTGGACTTCCCAGTGAATGGACTTTTTGAGAAGAATCGTAGAAATGGCAAGTCGCATGTTTTCCATAATTGGTTAGTGACAGACCTATTGAACGCTTGCTCTTGTTGTTCTGATCATATGGCAATAGCATCAGCGTTGCACTGATTAAAATAATAGGTCTGGTGTCTCTTAAAAATCTAATGTCTCTTCTGTATTTATGCCTTCTCTGCCGGTTCAGCCTCCAGAAAAAGGAGGATTAATTCTTGCGTTATCGTATTTCATTTTGGCGATATCGTATCCTTAGTACAGAATATTTGAGTAGCTCGGCTACTGTGGTCCGTGGCTTAGAGGAGTGCTTGAGTGGCAGCTGAGATGTGGGAAACTTGAAAAATGCTGATAACTTGGAAGTTATCACTAGAGAATCAGTACAACTTTACTTATTTCAATGTACATAGCCACCCCTATGACATAAAACTTTGGGCAGTAAGCAATAATTAAAATTGATCAGTGAAATATTGTCAGCATCATCAACAACCAAAAAACGCATCACGCCAGAGGCAACTCACACGTCCACACTCCCGAACACACTCGGAGGTCTTCTAGTCCAACCCCCTGCTCATTTAAACGTTCCCAGCATCGCCTCCGTCTGACTGCTGTGCTAAAGAGCCAACTCCTGGTGCAGCCCATCAAGAACGGCGAGACTGGCTCCCCGCAAGTAATCGAGCTGACCTTCGCTGCTCCTGCCTTTTCTTTGCCCCAAGTGTTCTGGGTTAGGCTGCAGAAGGCAGTTCCTCCTCCTCCTCCTCACTGACCAGGTGGCAGCTGCCTGCTTTCCCCACCTGAAGCCTCAGGGCTGTCCTGCTGCAGCTGTTGCTTCAGCCACATCACTCTGGGGAGGCTGCTCAGAGCCATTAACCAACTCACCTCCTGAGGTGCCTGGGACTGGTTCCTCCTCCTCCTCCAAGCTGCCATCTGGAGAGGAATCTGGGGAGGCATCTGGGGGAGGAATCAAAGGCTACTGTTAGCACCACTTTGCTCTTTCTGGATTCACTTGTAATTGCCCTCCGCTCTTCCCAGTTGCTTATAGGACACCTCCCAATCTGAGGGGCTCATCTGGCATCGTAGCTTTTAGCATTTTGATAGGTCTCCTAGGGTTTTCTTACTAAGATACTGGAGAGGGTTGCCGTTTCCTTCTCCAGTGGACCACATTGTGTCAGCCTTCACTGAGAC
>JANHFL010002938.1:81247-98582 GCA_032468155.1 Oxyrhabdium leporinum | reverse complement strand
GAAGGCTCTATTTCTGGGGGTCACCAGCCGGCATTTAGCCGCCGATGGAACCCCCAGCAAGCCCTCTCTGTGTGACCATTTTTTTTTCCATTTTCATTGCCATGTATTTTGAAAGCCAGGAAAATCTATAGAACAGTCTGGCTGCCAGTAGTTGCTAGTTCATTTAGTTCACGCTGTTGCGTTTTCCAGGGTGTACCACAAGGAGACGAACTAGCTTCACATCCTAGTATACTAGGATCCTCCCCTCATTGTGACTCAGAGGGATCTCATGTCAAACTATAGATCATATCATGACCAGTTGTAAGCTGAGGGCATATACTGGTCCAGTATCTGCTTTTTTAATATAAATGATGCTGCATTCAATGGTTAGATGACATAGACATTGATATTGGAACGTAGAACTTTTGAACATTTGTATATTATTGGGTTCTACTTCATCATCATCATCTCTTAATGATCCCATAATCCCTTGCGGGGTGGAGTCTGGGCAACCGAATGGAGCTGAGTGTTTACTGGCTGGATGCCCTGCCTGTAACCAATGCAGAGCTATATTCAGCAGATATATTCTCATCCTGCCCAGAGAGAGAAATATCTGCCTCTACCTAGGGTCGAACTCACAGCCTCCTGATTGTGAGATGAGAGTTCCACCTCTAGGCCACCGCACCACTCATTTTATTGGGTTCTACTTGCCACATGCTAAATAAATAAATAAAAATTGCAAAAAAATGCTTTAGAATGGATAGGGTCCTAAACATTCCATACAAGTCTGAAAAGGGGGCATCAAAAATATTAAATGTGAAATGGCCACATAGGTAAATGAACAAGGTCTACCTGCTTTTAACAGACTTTCAACTAATTCTAAGCACTCAGAAGTCACAAATGTTTGCAAACTGTAATATCCACCCAGAGGAAACTAATAAATAAATAAATAATAAATAAATAAAATCAAGATGGTGGTCACAATCATATTATTCAAAGTCCCATCCTTTGTACATGTATATGATATCAGTGCATATTTAGAAAGAACAGAATTTTAAATGTATAGTTATGAATCCCATCTTGACTTTCTGCTTGTGGATGCTACCTCATTGCAATATTTTTGGTATGTACTGTATGTGACACAATAATTTTTATGGTGTGCTAACTGGACATAAAAGTCAAATTCTTTTGCTGAAATAGACAAAAATGGCTTCTCTCCTGATGTTGGCAATGTAACCTGTGATTCCAGCAAATCAAGTATTTCCGAATGAGGTTTGTGTTTGTATATCTGTTCACTTTCCCACAACAAAAATAGATACATCTGAAAATAGGCACTGATTGTGTAAATTTGGTATATGGTTGTCAAATGTTAGGAATCAGTTGTTGATCAGGTAGATGACATTTGAATCACTATATTTTTATTCAAGCCTTATTCAAGCCGAAGAAGGTAAAGCAGAAAGGGAAGTACTCATGTGAATGCTTGAAGGATACTCTGGGGACAGGTAGGTAGGAGCTGAAAATTTGTCCCCTGGCTAAGGAAGGATTTTTTGTTTTTTAGTATCACTTTAATTGCTCTGAGGAAACTCAAGAGACGTATGCACAACTGCAGCTAAGTAAAAATTTTCCACTTCAGCAAGTTATTCAACTGTAGGGAATTCTCACGCCCTATGCAATTGAGAGTATTCTTGCCCAGAAAATAGAAATCATTGATCATTCCACACACACACACAAAAGTATTGTTCTTTCATCTATCTGATGGACTGTGATTTAAGCATTTCATCCTGATCGTCAGGGCTAATATGAATTGATGTGAAGACCAGGCTATTATTCTATAACATTTAAAGGTTCTTTTCTGTAGCCAGACCTAGGAGCTCTTTATTACACTGTGCAAACACTTAATGGAAAGCCAAAGCACATTTAGCTTTGGGAGCGACAGGGTAGATTTTAGGAAAATATATATAGAAGATTGAAACAGAGCTACACAGATCTTTTATGCATCTCCTTTGAGATTTAACAGCTTCTCAAACTGGAGTTTATAAGGCTTGAGTTTTGTAAACCAGATTTCCTTGTAGCTGTTAAGTTTGATGTATCCATTGCAAATCTTGCCACTTTCACCACAGTTCATTCATAAGTCTGCATCATCTTGATCTTATCTATTGCAGGTCCATGTCATTTTCATATAACTCCTTTCACATAGTTTATTGCGAAGCTTGTGTTAGGATGCTTCCCATTGCTTCAGCTGTAATTTTCAACTGTTGACACAAATTATAATTTGTTAGGCACATCCAGTAGCTGAATATTAGTTGGTAAGGGGAACAAAGCAAATCTAACCACTTATTTCTAATACATATGCTTCTAAATAGGCGCAGACTATACATCTGGTGTGATTAATAGCATCACTGATAACAGTGCTCTACAATGAGTAGCAACCTGTAGGCAAGTCCCTGAGAAGCTCTAAATCAGGGGTGTCAAGCTCTCGGCCTGCAGGCCGGATGTGTCATGTGCTGGCCTCATCCATTCCTGGTTTAGCGAAAGGGGAAAAAAGTTGTGATACCTGTGACGATACGAGTTTGACACCCCCGCTCTAGATCCATGTTACTGCTTGCAATTTTCTTTTTCAAAAGCCAACTGGACTGTTTTTTCTTTGAGGAAAAAGTTACTGACAGTTGAGACTGGATATGTGGGGGGATGGAAGGATAGGTTCTGATAGGATCAGAGGTGAAATCTAGCCAAATCTTCGGACCGGTTCGGGCATACCTGTGGTGTAAATTTTGAATAGTTTGGAGAACCGGTAAATTTCACCTCTGGCTGGCCCTGCCACCTCTCACCAGCTCGCCACTCACCTGCACTGCCCACCCGCTCGCCCTGCCCTGTCCACCCACTTCCCCTGCCACACCCCACTCCACCCCACCCCACCCCACCCACTGGCCCTGCTCAGTCACTACTTATCTCGCCTCCCCGTCGTAGCAGCACACTGTGTAGTGGTTCCTCGCTTGCATTACCACACAGTCTCTGCAGCTTGCCTGCCTTCCCACGAGGTGTCTGTGGCCCAACTAAGCTGCCCTGATCTGCCTGCCTGGGTAAGTAAGTCTGCAAGTCGTGGCCTAGCTAGCTGCTCCCCCACCATCCCTGTCTGCCTTCCCTACTCCCTTCCATGTAGCCCATGGCCCTGCCATGCTTCCCTGCCTTCTTTGCGGGGAAAGGAAGCAGCTTCTTCTCTTTGTGGGCAGAAGAGTTTTTCCCACCCACTGCCGCCCAGATGTCCTTGCTTTCCCCAAATTCCCCAAGCATTTCTTTGCCTACCTGATTTCCAGTTCTATCGCATTTCTTGCCATTGTGTGCAGGGAAATGAAAGTTTCACTTTAAAAAAAGTTCAATCAATCAATTCCAACTTCTCATGAAAGAAAAAGATCTCGCAAAGTTGGAGTTGATTGAGTATATTTTTTTTTTAGGGAAGCTTTTGTTTTCTTGCACTTAATGGAGCTGGAAATAAGGTAAGTCTGAACTATTCTGCCTCCGCCGCAGGCTGTCCCTTTATGACCCCCCCCCAGTGGTGGCAAATTTTATATTCCACCACTGGAGAGGATGGTAGGATGGGATAGAAGGATTGTATTTCTTTGTAGTCATCTGGCCATTAACACTGTCTCTGAGACTGTTGAAGCCACTCAGGATGCATTCTATGTCCTCAGGGTCACCTGAATCAGGATGAAATTGGTTGTGGCATCTTTTTGGAACTGCTAAGATTGGAGATAGGTGGTGTCTTATTCCTCCAGCTCTGCACTCTGTCAGTATCTACCTTTCCATTCTTCCACCATCAAAACTGATGAAGCTTCGTGGATGAGAAGTGAAACATTTTCCTTAAGGAAAAAACAACCCAGTTGCCTTTTGAAAAAGCACGTTTGAGACAACTATGACCTGGATGATTGAGAATCTTCACAGACATTTCAAGAGAGAATTCACATAATATCAGTTACACATAAAGAAGAAGATTTTCAAAGAATCCACTTTTTTGAGTGCACCAATTATATTAGGTTAGGGCACAAGTCCTGACAGAGAGGACAGTAACACTTCAGATTACATACTTTTGTGAATTTATAAAAGCTCACAAAGAAGACCAATTGATATCTATTATGTCAGGTTGAAGCCAGGAGGGAGGTGTGGATATATTGGAGTACTCCACTGTCAGAATGTCCTGACCTATCTTCAGGATTGCTCTTGCATTTTCCTCTTCATAAACTTCATTCTGCAAGGAGGTGATTCTAACAGTACCATAATGATCTTCTGAAAGGAGAACAAATTGCCCATAGGACAAACCACATCAGCTGAGATACGTCTTCCTCTTGAAGCATGCTTCTAAACAAATTTTACCTCCCTAAAGGTGTTTTCAGTAGCAACTTCAGCAGCCATAAGCTTACTTAAACTTTCAGAAAGCAAGCTTTTAAGCATGTCAAATATTTATAATTCTTTCAGAATAAAAGGCTGATAAAAACTAACTATTTTTAAAAAAAAACCAAGGAACCAAATATGTACATAGGCAAAATAAACAAATGACTGTGTAAGAAACATCAATAGTTATACTGGTCTTGCATGGTAATGTTCTATGACAGGGGTATCAAACTGAAGGCCCGCAGGCTGGATCCAGCCCATGGGGCTCCCCTGGAAATACACATGCAAGAAAGGATAAGAAAGGTGAAAGGGAAAGAGGAAAGACAAAGAAAAATAAGAAAATATGGGAAGAGAGCAAGGAAGGAAAAATAAGGAAAAAGGGGAAGGAAGAAGAAAAGAGAATGAAGAGGAAAGGAAAAAGAAAAGGAAGGAAGGAAGGAAGGAAGGAAGGAAGGAAGGAAGGAAGGAAGATGATAATGAAAGTGAGGGAGGATCTGATGGAAGTCCTGGCTTAGCACTTGGCCACCACAGGTGCCCCCGACATGTCAAGCTGGCCATGCCTACCCTGACCATGTCCCCTTGGCCACACCCCTCCGCCCCCCTGAGGTCAAACACAACTGTGATGCAGCTCAATGAAATCAAGTTTGACACCCCTGTTCTATGAAGTTTAGCAAGCTGATTGTATATCTTTCCTTTTCTCCTTCTCCCTTTCCCTATCTCCAACTTATAACTTTTCTAATGGTTGCCTTGAATCCAGAAATCCAACTGCAAGCTGTTTGTTCTGAAATCAAGTTCTTTATCAATCTTACAAGATGCTATGATATAACTGTTGTGCTGAGAGCACAACCCAAGTGTGCAAAACTGGGTTGTTCTTCTGACAAATGATGTACAGCACAAACTGTCAATAGAGGACGGGCTGGCCAACCTATAATGGCAGCATCTAAATATTTTATGAGTCTTCCAATGTACTGTAAGTGATGAAACTCTGCAATGAGTGCTAAGTATGAGCAGCTTATGGGATGATGAGCATAATGAATGCCTTTCATAAAAATGAATATTTAATTGGTGTAGTTAGCTACTTTAAAATTGTTCAGCCCTGTGTGTTGCCAGCCAATTTTGCTGCTTCTTCTCAGGTCTTGAGTCAAAGAAGTACTCTCGGCATTTTAAAAATGTTAATTGATCAGATGCAGACAGAATCTGAAAAACTGTCAGTAGAGTCCTGCAGAATCTCTCAGCAGCTCACAGTGGGTGAAGCTCAAGCAAGTAAAATATGGGATCAGAATCAAATTATTTCCAGCAACCTATTCTAGAACATTATGTACTAACACTTACTCTTCTCTCACTTTCTTCCCTGGGAATTCATCTTAGGAGAAAATAATTATTCTTGCTTTTGAAATGAGGCCAAGGATGCCATGAAATTAAGCGGATGGTTATACGTGACCACTAGCACAAGTCTTCTATCTCTTCCTTTGCAGATCCCATCCCATTCCTTTGCAAATCCCATCTTATAAATGGCTGAGAGTTTGCCTCTATCAGGTAACTAGCTAGAAGTTAATTACATGTCAACCAAATCTTCCCAGAGAAATAAGTGATTGGCTAAGCTATTTGAATTCTATAATGAAAATGTTTGAATGAATTCAAATTTGATATCCCAAAGGTTAATAATCAGAAATGAGACAGATCAGAGCCTCTCATTTTTACTTGTCCCCACCCCAACTATCGATTGCATTTAGCATTCATAGGTGTGAAAATTATATATGAAAAGCTAGGCTAAAATCCACAAATGTTTTACCGTTTATTCACCAGGATATTACTACTTCTGTTAGGGAATACTAGAAGTGGTGTTCAAGAAATCATAGATAGAGATTATGATTTGTTCAGAATCTGGCCTATTTTTTTCTTGTCCTTCCAAATCATAGTTCAAACCTCCTTGAAAAATGTCTCTGCAGTTTTCTTGGCAAGATTTCAGAAATGGTTTGCCATTGCCTGCTTTTTAGGGCTGAGAGAGTGTGACTGGCCTAAGGCCACCCAATTGGCTTTGTGTCTATGGAAGGACTAGAACTAGCCTGTTGCCTTATATTTAGCAAAATGTTTGAAATAATTCTTATTGAAGTCCTCCAGTTTATTTACTGGATTCTGTATTTAGCAAAATAATATGTGTGAGTAAAACTAAGGTCTTTTGGCTTATCTGGAAAGAGACAGTTAAGATCTAGATGCACCAATACAATTTATTAAGAAAGTAATATTCTTTTAGGGAAAGCCTGCATCTGTGAGCTTTTGCCTCATGATGCTTGAAAGGAGAAGAAAGGAAATTTGTATTCTTCTTATAGAAAATAGGCTGAAGTAGAGAGCCCAATAATATTAGTCTTGACCGCATGGGAAAATAAACAGATATAACGTGAACAACAATGGGGCAATTACTTGTTTCTCTCTCTCCATCTACTGGCCCTGATTAATAAGGTAAAAGATGAAAAGAATCAACAATTCTGGAACTGCATCTCCAACAAAGAGGCTGCCAAAGACATGGAGAGCCGAAAAGTCAATACTGAACCTTGGTGGCGCAGTGGTTAAACTGCAGTATTGCAGGCTAATTGCATGGCAGCTGGCAGTCAGCAGTTCGGCAATTCGAGTCTCACTGGCTCAAGGTTGACTCAGCCTTCCATCCTCCCAAGGTCGGTAAAATGAGGACCAGACTGATGGTGGCAATATGCTGACTCTGTATACCGCTTAGAGAGGCACTGTAAAGCACTATGAAGCGGTATATAAGTCTAAGTGCTATTGCTATTGCTAACAGAATTATGTATAAAGCTGTTGAGAGGAACAGGAGTGATCACATCCAAAAGTGAACCTAGCTAAAGTTTAGGAAGTTTGGTTCTGCAAATAGAACCCAGGATGATTAATCTAATGATTTCCAGAAGATTAGCCATTTTACTCAAGCATAGAAAACCGTAACAGATGCTCAAAGCATCTTGAAGAGTGATAACTCATTTCCTATTCTTCAGCATATTGTAAGATTTTTTTCAGTCGTCGGTGGCAGACATCACAAAACACCGTTCCAGGGAGCTGAAACAAAGAAGAGGAAATAGGAAAGCACAAAGGTAGAAAGACTAGTAAAGTTTGCAAGCAGAATGGTTGGGTTCTGACCAGACTGAAGAGCCACTGGTCTGTGTAGAAAGTGAAAACATTTGGAGAAGAAATTTCTTTCTATTTTTCACCATAGTTCAATCGCAAGTGTGACAAAACAAAGGGCATGAACAACTTATATTGCCCGAAGATTCCTCCATCCTGATCTTGTTATATCAAAAGCAGAATATCAAAGTGATTTTCAGTTACAGAGAGACAATTCTAGCTCCGTATTTTATGTTTCAATGATCTACTTGGATGATTGCCTTAACATCTTAGAAACAGTTTGCAGTAAAATGAAGCAGCGAAACAATAGCAAGGAATGTAAGATCAAGATGGCATTTTCCTGATAAATGTGCTCCTTGAGAGAGGGTCATTTTTTATCTCTTTCTTGCAGACTGACTTCTTCAAAGTGTTTGCCAGAAATACATCAGCTATTCTTTCAATAATTCACAAATGTGTTTAGCATATCACACCTACCTTTAGCAAACAAAGCAAAACAAAAAAACCAAAAGCAAGTAAATCCATGATATAATATTTCTATTTTACATGTTCATATAAAGGCAGTAAATGGTATGAAATCTCAATAGACAGGAATATTTGTAGCTCGGGGTTGAACTCTTAGTGCTCTACGAACTTGGTTGTTGGCTTGCACACATTTTATTCCCAAACTAAGTAGCATTATCCCTGCAAGGAAGTATGCACATTGCTTCTTCTTTATCTGTAATAACTTGTCCTACCAGATTTAGTAGGTGGTGTAGTTAGTTTCCCCCTCGGAGGTTCCTAGATTATTATTTTCTGCTTGATAGTTTAACTCATGTTTATCTCTGCTTATCTGTATGTGGTTTACTGAAGAGGATGTGTTGTAGATTTTTTGTTTCCTTCCTAGGTTTTTTTGTGGTATCTTTTGAATGACATAAAACTAAGTTTCATCTTTATCTGTCTATTCATAGGCGATTATTCTAAATGCCAAGCTTCCAGGAATTTTCTGAGATCTTAGGATTTAGCTTGGTCTAAGATACTAGTGGTTCTACAGTTGAAATTGTGATTGAGTCTCATCATGTGTTATTAGATTGAAGAGTTTTTTTCTGATAGCTAGTTGGTATTTGTAGATGAACTCTGTTAGTCTTCTGTCTATCTGTGTTACATAATGGCTTATGAGCCCTTGAGGTCTGTTACAAGGAAGAAACATTTGTTGAAAGAATTGAAAACACCTGGGTATAAGAGTGTTTGGAAATATTAGGTAAACATACTGTATAGAGAATCTGAATGCAGTTAGTATGGTTAAAAAAGATATAAGATCAAGAATGACTGAGTATTGAATTAGTGTCAGTTGAATGAGATAATTGTCCCTATGGAAAAAACTGCAAATTGATAAAAATGCAACTAAAATTGCGAAACATATGTATGAAAGGAGAATGAATCAAGAGAAAACAAGTATGGATAAAGTTTATGAGAACTTCAAATAGTGAGAGAAAAAAAATTGAAGAACAAAATTGCTGTATTGACATTGCAGGAGTTGAAATTGGTGACGAGGTAAAATAAATAATTCTCAAGATAGAAAGAAATATTAAGAAAATATAACTTGCAGCTGCTCATCTGGCTTTGAAAACAGTGGTGAAATATCAGTTGAGAAAAGTGTAAGATTAAACCCTGGACCACAGGCTTTGTATATTGTGAGTTGTAGTAGTCAGATCTTCTGTGTACATGTGATTTCTTTCCTGACCACCATATCGTGTCTATAAAATTACTGGTATTACTAAATGCGGGCTTAAGTTTCTGGACAGTAGGTATTTATAGCCTTGTCTGGTGAAGTTTGATAGTGGAACAAGGATGTTTTGCAGGACGAGAATGATTTGGATAGATATAGAGAATGGCACTAGTCTATACAGGATTTATATATATTTCCCTTCTTTTATCTTATGCCTTTAAATCCTTTGGCTTACTATTTATTACTTCCTGTTTTTGCAGTTACATAGAAAGAGAACAAGAGAAAGTGAAAAAGAGTTGGCTGTATAGGTATATCACATACAGTATATGTATTCCTCTTTAGCACATATATAGGTTCAGAAACATCAAGTTCTTTTCCATAAATATAATCACTGAAGAATAAATAAGGAAGCTTTTTGGATCTGCCCAAAAAGCAGATATATCTATAGGATAAAATATTCTGTGAGGCACTACTTTATGTTGTGGTGAGTCTTGTGTGGTTCAAGGAGGATGAGATCTAAGCCAGAGGACAGTTTAATCAAAGGAGCCAGCCAAAGAGTGCTTCTCCCAAAAACAATAAGGTAAGACCTAATTTACACAAACCCATACTAGATCAGTCAACACCCAAGATTAAGAATAACCGCAGTAGGTGTTGGAATTCCTGGATATCTGGTGACAAATGGGCTACAGGACTCAGGGCTGTGTCAGCCTTGGAAGTCATAATTGTGAGGCCTCTGTGGCTGCCACATAATAGCACATGGGAACCAGGGAGGGGGTTTATTCTCATACACTTAGAGGGCTTAGTAGACAAAACAAAATTCCTTTCAAGAGAGTCAAGGACATCCAGACCAGAACCTGGAAGAGGAGTGCCAGGAGGAGAGAGGAAGTTGGATTCGAAAAAGGATTGGGGAATGTGACCTTTGAGGATGGCTGGGAGCTGATCTTTGATTTTCTTCTGGGTGGGGAAAAACAGGAACTTCAGATTCAGGTTTTTCCCAGATGTACCAACATGGTTTCTCTAATAAATTTTTACTTGGATATACTTGTGTCTGAGTGCTGAATGGACAAGCGGAACTTTGATGGAACCCTGACAGACTGTTGACTAAGCAATCAAGGCCAGCAGCTGCAGGAAGAACAGATATTTACTTGTTGCAAATGTGCAAATACTGAAAACAATGAAATAATGATCAGATATTAGTAGTAAATTCATCATTCAAGATGAAGAAGATCTTAAAAGTCCAAATTCAATGGAGGAAATACCATCAATGCAATTAACACATGGCTAATTCCAGTCATTGAGATACACAATGGAATAGCGGACTAGACTCAAGCAGAAGTAAAAGCTGTGGATAAAAAGACCAGAAAAATAATGACAATGACTCATGCCCTTCATCCATGAAGCACATTTGTCAGATTCTACCTACCAAGTAGCATAGGTGGGCATGAAATTTTGCAAGTCCACCAGAGAGTTGAAGAAGCAAAAAAAAGTGCATTGGAAGAATATCTGAAAACAATGAAGAAGATGCACTGAAGCTAGTATACCATGAAAGCTTACTGAGGACTGGAGAAATCAAACTGGCCTACAAGAAAAATCAAATAAAGAATACAAAAGAAGCATGGCAAGGCAAAGTATTGTATGTCCAGTAAATTAAAAAAATGTGGCAGACAAAGCAGATAACAGCACAGCCTGACAAAGAGCAAGAAATTTGAAGAAATAGAAAGGGGCTAATGCTGGCTACACAAGAACAATGGAGAAGGTAGCAACAGCAGCAGATACTGCTATGCAAACAATCTGAAGAAACAGTGGACTGCTTCAACAAAAGTGTACAGACCGACTATAACAAGGGCATGACAAAGTAGCAACAATGGTTCACTGGAATATCTACAACAAATACCATTTACCAAGAACTGGTGGGACCACAACATAGACAAAATAAAAGAAAATGGAGAACTGAATTGTTCCAGGACTTCAGAATTCAGACAGATGAACACCTGCCACACTACACTCCAAAATCCATAATTGTCAAGAAAAACAAAAAAAAAGTCTGGATAGTGAACACTGCAGTACTGGGAGACATCAAAATAAAAAAGAAAGAACTAGAGAAGATCCCAGAATAGAAAGATCTGCAAATAAAGTAGCACGATTGTCTAAAAAGAAAGGACAGTACTAATAGTAATAGGTAATTAGGTGCAATGCCAAAACATCTGGGACACCACTTGGTGTTGGCAAAAATCACCAGCTGTCAATTGCAAAAGACAGCTTTACTTGGAACACCTTACACCCTGTGACAATATCTTTAACGCCATCAGAAAACAATATTTGCTTTTCTCAGGTTCTTGGGAAGAACTCAACAGGTAGATAAAAATACCAGATCCAATCTAAATAGCAGGCTGACTGTGGAACCTACAATAATGTTATGTTTCCAGGGCAGTTTGGTTTAGAGCACAGGTGTCAAACTTGTGATGTCACATTGTCGTCACGTGACATATCGTGACTTTTCCCCCCTTTGCTAAAACATGGGTGGGCATGACAAGCACATGACGCATCCGGCCTGTGGGCCACAAGTTTGATACCCCTGGTCTAGAGGTAAAGGCACCAGACTAGAAAGCAAGAGACTATGAGTTCAAGTCCCACCTTAGCTATAAAAGCCAGCTGGGTGTCCTTAGGCCCGTCACTCTCTTTCAGTCCAATCCACCTCATAGAGTTGTTGTGGAGAAAGGAGGAGGAGGAAGATGTGTTGGATATGTTCACTGTCTTGAGTTATTTGTAAAAAAACAATAAAGGTGGGAGATAAGTAAATCAATAATAAATAAATATTACCCTCCTGCCCCAAAAAGATGCATTTGCAAGAATGTGTAGGCATGGGTGTTTTGCATGCAACATGATTCCAATAAGAAGTGATCACACCCAGCATGATGGGAATCAGAAGATAGGAAGTTCTTCGGTTACCAATTGGTCACTGTGGTTAAGCCAGGTTTATTGCATTTATAGTAATATTTAACAGCAATACAAAAAGCATTTTATGTAACTTAATTGAAGGACAAGTTAAAATGGGATAGGATCAGAAAGATAAAGAGGACCCAAAAAAAGTAGGGCAAGGGAACCAAACAAAAATAATAATCAATAGAGACCAAAACAGCTTTTTTCTATAATAAGAAAATGTGATTTGCTTTGTGGATCCGTACAGGTGTGAGGGAAACTCTGGGGAAATATAGTATCATAGAGCAGAACAATAAGGAACCATTCCCACATTGGAGCAAAACAGAAATGGTTTTAAATAGGAGGAAATATTTTTTTAATTTTAGTTTCTGAGAAGAAAATTGATTTTTGAGGATGTCAATGTTTCTCTAAAATATTTGCCTTTTAAAAGTCCTAAAGCTTCCCTATCTATTCTTGGCTGAGCATTGTTTCCTCTCCCCTTAATTCTTTCTTTTCTCCTTTCTCAAGTGGTCCTAGAATGGTTTCATGCAACTCAAAAAACACGTTATTCTTTCTCCAGTGGTTCCCTGGATTGACTGTGCAACACTGCCCTACCCTGTGAGTGTTCTAGGACAGTGGTTCACAATCTTTTCTTCACCATGGATTCCCTTTAAATATCTTTTGTGGTCACGGACCACTAAGACATTAGAATGTAGAATAACAGAGTTGGAAGGGACCATAAAGGTCTTCTAGCCCAACCCCCTGCTTAGGCAGGAAACCTTACACCACTTCAGACAAATGGTTATCTAACCTCATCTTAAAAACTTCCAGTGTTGGAGCATTTACAACTTCTGGAGGCAAGTTGTTCCACTGATTAATTGTTCTAAATGTCAGGAAATTTCTCCTTAGTTCTAAGATGCTTCTCTCCTTGATTAGTTTCCACCCATTGCTTCTTGTTCTACCCTCAGGTAGTTTGACTCCCTCTTCTTTGTGGCAGCCTCTGAGATATCGGAACACTGCTATCATGTCACCCAAGTCCTTCTTTTCATAACACTTGACATATCCAGTTCCAGCAACCATTCTTTATATGTTTTAGCCTCTAGACCCCTAATCTTTTGCTCTTTTCTGCACTCTTTCTAGAGTCTCAACATCTTTTTTACATCGTGGTGACCAAAAATTGGATGCAGTATTCCAGGTGTGGCCTTACCAAGGCATTATAAAGTGGTATTAACACTTCACATGATCTTGAAGTGATTTTATACATTTTGTACAGTGGTGAAATCTATTTTTTTTCACCGTCGGTTCTATGGGCATGGCTTGGTGGGGATCATGTGACTGAGTAGGCCTGGCCAACTCAACGTCACTCATGGCAAGGTGAGATGGTGGCACCTTCCTGTGAGTGATGTCGAGTTGGCAATGCCCACCCAGTCACATAACCGATGCTGTAGAGATGGCGATGCCAAATGCAGGCAAAAGGTTAATTGGGAAAAAAAGAAGGCAAAGAGGTGACGGCTGGAGGCTTCTGGCACCGCTTTTTGCTGGCACGAAGGGCCTACGGCCATCCCTCTTTGCTGGCTGGAACGGAGCCAGGAATGGCGGCTGGAGGCTTCAAGCTCTGGCAAAGAGGTAACGGCTGAAGGCTTCTGGCGCCACTTTTTGCCTGAGTGAAGGGCCTGCAGCCATCACCTCTTTGTTGGCCAGAACCGAGCTGGGAGCGGTAAGCTCCGGAGACCGCAGGGGGAGCTGTTAGCCAAGCCACGTGGGGACACAGCGCCGGTGGGAAGCGAAGCAAGCATCAGGCAAGTTCCGGGGACTGTGGGGGGGCACAGCTAGGTAGGCCGCATGGGGACGCAGCACCGGTGGGAAGCAAAGCAAGCGTCAGGCAAACTCCGGGGACTGTGGAGGGGTGTAGCTAGGTAGGCCACGTGGGGACGCAGTGCCTATGGGAAGCGAAGCAAGCATCAGGCAAGTTCTGGGGACTGTGGGGGGGGTCAGCTAGCCAGGCTGTGCGGGGATGCAGTGCCGGTGGGAAGTGAAGCAAGCGGCGGCAGTGGCAGGCAAGCTCCGGGGACCATGGGGGTGGTGCAGCTAGCTGGGCTTACTTACCCAGGCAGGCAGGCAGGCAGATCAGGAGCAGTTGGGGCACAGGCACATCCTCATGGGAAGGCAAGCAGAGACACTGTGGTGACTGATTGCTTGGTAAACTTATATAGGCTGCTAAGCCTATGCTGGGGTGGGGAGGCGAGATGAAGAGTGATTGGGCGTGCGCCGGGTTGGTGGGCTTGGCGGAGTGAGCAGGGGGCGGGGCGAGCGGTGAGCTGGCAGGTAGGTGTGGGGCCAGCCAGAGGTGATATTTGCCAGTGTTCCGAACCAATCAAAATTTTCCTTACCGGTTCACTCGAACCGGTGCGAACCGGCTAGATTTCACCTCTGGATGCCAGGTATTGGAGCCAAGGGCTCTTTACTTTTTCCACTGATGGAAATGGCATACAAGGTAGTCCTCAATTTATGACCACAGTTGAGCATAAAATTTTTGTTAAATAAGAAATTTGTTAAGTGCCCCATTTTATGGCTTTTCTTGCTATATTTGTTAAATGAATCACTGCAGTTGTTAAATTAATATGGTTGTTAAGTGAATCCGATTTCCCCATTGACTTTGCTTGTCAGAAGTTTGCAAATGGGGATCAAATGATTCTGGGACATCACAACTGTCATAAATATGAGTCAGTTGTCAAGCATCCAGATGTAAATCACGTGACCTTGGGGATACTACAATAGTCATAAGTGTGAAAAATCATAAGTTACTTTGTTCAGTGTCATTGTAACTTCGAATGGTCACTAAATGGACTGTTGTAAATTGAGATTACCTGTATCTGTTAATTTTCTGTTAAATAGTAATTGCAGAATCAATTTTTACATAGTTTTTTTTCTCCAATTGCTACACCTTTATAAAGGTGAGTGATAGTGATATTTTCATATATTTAAAAAAGGAAAAGCTTTTACATGGCATATACAAGCTTTTTCCACATGAATATATTCCGATGACTGTCAAATCCAAAAAAGAGTTAATTTGCAGAATGATGTAATGAGGCAATGATATGGATTTCGTTATTTGTGCCCTTATAGCATGATGAACATAACAAATTGTCTGGAATGCTTTGGATATAAGCAGTTGACTTGGACAGCTCACAGTGTAATAACTATGCTGTGGTACCATGATCATGCCTCATGTCACCTGTGGCTAAATGCATGTGGGTGGGCAAAATTCAACCTTATTTTTAGATGAGGGAATAGATGGGGACCTCATCAATTTTGCGGATGACACTAAACTGGCACCCCTGAAGACAAGCTCAGGATCCAAAAAGATCTTGACAAATTTGAACAATGGGTCTTTTCCAACAAGATATATTTTCCAACAAGATGTATTTTAATGTGGAGAAAAGCAAAGTTTTACATTTAGGCAGGAAAAATCAAAGGTATAAGTACAGATTAGGCGAGACCTGGCTCAAAAGCAGTAACTCTGAGAGGGACCTTGGAGTCCTAGTGGACAATCACTTGAATATGAGCCAGCAATGTGCAGCAGCAACCAAAACAGCTAATACAATCCTGGGTTCTATAAACAGAGGCATAGTTCAAGATCACGTGAAGTATTAGTGCCTCTTTACAAAACTAGTAAGACCACACCTGGAATTCTGCAACCAATTTTGGTCACCATACTACAAAAAAAGATTTTGAGACTTTGGAAAAAGTTCAGAGAAGAACAGCTAAGATGATCAAAGGCTTAGAGACTAAACCATATGAAGAATGGCTGCAGGATTTGGGTTTGGTTAGTCTAAAGAAAAGAAGAATTAGGGATGACATGATAGCAGTATTCCAGTATTTCAGTGGCTGCCACAAAGAAGAGGGGGTCAAATTATTCTACAAAGCACCGGAGGGCAGGACAGAAAACAATGGTGGAAACTAATCAAGGAGAGCAGCATCCTGGAATTAAGGAGAAACTTCCTAAGAGTGAGGACAATTAACCAGTGGAACAGCTTGCCTTCGGAAATTGTGAGCGCTCCATCACTGGAGGTTTTTAAGAGGACAGTCACTTGTCTGACATAGTATACCTTCTCCTGCTTTAAGTAGGGGGCTGGACTAGGAGATCTCCAAGTTCCTTTCCAGCGCTGTGCTGTGCTGTGCTGTGCTATTTTGTCTCAGAGCAGATGGTGATCTGGATTTCGGGGTTATTTACATCAGTAATTTGCCACAGTCAGATCACTCTGGTCAGGATGAGGTTAAGTGCTGCCCATAACTTACATCGTCAGACCAATTCAGAAGGTCTGCCCCAGATAGCTTATGGACCCTGATAATTTCTGGTGTGTGATTTGGGTAGTTTTGTGGGTAAGTACTTTGTGGTGTACTGTTTAGTCACTGTCATCAAGCAATGACTTGAGTCTTAATAGAATTGCTCCCCAGGGTAATGTATTTGTCCTCACCTCCATGATATCTTAGCAGCTTTTGATACTATTGATAACAGTATTCTGGATTGGCTTGAGTGTTAGGAATGGGGAGCATGGTATAGTGATTCCCCTTCAACTCTGGTTCTATTTTTGGGGGAAAAAACAAATGGTGCTGTTTTCAGCTCATCCAATAGGATGATCTCTGCTTTCTAAATTAAATTTGCTAAAATAGCTGCTGTGAAATAGTATCTGTGGAGAGAAATCCCATTGAGCTAAGCTGTTAGAACAGGTGTTAACCTGCAAAACGAATTCAGCTGAAGCCGTGCTTACTTTTGCTTCATTTCTTGGTTGCCATTCAGAGGGGAAGGGCGGGGGGGGGAACGACGACTCAGGAATGGGGTGCCTCAGCTGGCTAGCCATAACATCTACCAGCTGGCATGTGAACCAAGGTCATTTAAATGGACAGTTGTTGAAGCTGAGTGGGAACCTACACCTGGACTGATTGGCCCATGTGACCTGATAGACAGGGTGGTGGGGAAGTCTCATTCTTTTAACTATCCCTAAGTGCTGGAATAATTTAGATCTAGCTTCATCTTTCTAAGTGCCGATATGTACTTGATAAAGGATATCTTGAACCTGCAAAAAGTGTTAAGAGTCCTGACTTCCCTGAGTTCATTACTCAGAACAATGACAACAGGGGTGTCAAACTTGATTTCATTGAGAACCACATCAGGGTTGTGTTTGATCTCGGGGGAGGGTGGGTGGGTGTGGGCGT
>JANHFL010002938.1:68528-81147 GCA_032468155.1 Oxyrhabdium leporinum | reverse complement strand
TAATTTTAAGTGTTAATGTATTCGCAGAAATTCTAATATTTTAATTACATTCTCATCTGTAGGGATCTCTTTGTTTTACAACTGTTGTATAAACACAATTTCCACCCAGTCACATGATCAAGCCACACCCACCAAGCCACCCCACCAAGCCACACCCACAGAACCGGTAGTGGAAAATTTTAGATTTCACCACTGGAGAACTCTGTTCTAGGAAATACAAAAAAATGGGGGGGGAGGGGAGGGACCTATTTCTATTGACAGCAGATAGGTGGGAATATTGTAAGTGTGAAAGTCTTTTTAAAAGTTAAAGACTTCTTGATTACCTGATACCTTTTAAACAGTGAGTGCAATTCCTATCTGCTTCAATCTGATCAATGGTGTGTGTGCGCACACGTGTGTGAAATCCTATAAAAATTTAGGTTCTTAGTGTTTGGTTATAGAATGAAACCAATTTTGCAGGAGCTGAACATAGGTATAAAGAACAAGGATTTTCTCAAACTGCCAGAAAACATTAACAAAATTCAGTGATATGCTTCAGTTTTGTCCTGAGGAATTCCATTCTTGAAAATATCGGGCATACCATTTCTGTGCTTTTTACCCAGCCAAATAATTTTAGAATGGAGACTATGTATTCTGGTTGCCAGGCGACTGAAACCAGTTTCTTTTATTAAGCTCCATTAAAATGGTTCTCCATCTGGGCTTCTATCACCATAGCAACCATCACCAGGGGCAATTCTTTGCTTTATAAATAGGTGGTGACATGGTGACTTTGGCACACTAGGTACACTAGGCAGTTGTCCCATCTGTAAGTAAGTGGGTCAAGTATCCACTCTTTATGTGTGTGTGCACGTGCGTGAATACTTCTTGAGGGGGATAAAGTAGAGACACTAAAAAGAGAGCATGGAAATTTATTCCAAAGAATGAGCAAGTCAAGCCAGTTTTCATAATGGTTGGGTATGAAAGTTTGAGAATGTCACACCCCTAAGTGTGCAGAAGGCTGTCTTGCTCCTAACTTCTTAGGGCTGTCCTGATACCTCCTGTTCTGTAGCAGCTTATGCTGATAAAATTTATTTATTTATCCAATTTTTACAGCTTCCCATATTAACCACGTCACTCTTCTCCCTTGGTTCAGTGTGGCCTATCTCATGCTGTCTCCTTCTTCGTCTTCTCCCTAGCATATTCCCCCAAGTGCAGGGTCCACTTTTTGGATCATTGAGCGCCACTTTGCACGGTCAGCTGAGTCTCCAGGGCGCAGGCCTGCAGATTGCATATCTTTGTTGATGGTGTCTTGCCATCTCTGTTTTGGGTGCTTGCGAGGTCACCAGCCATTGACTTCTAGTTGGTAGGCAGTCTGGGCAACGGTGGAAGGTGCTACTCTCATGACATGTCCATGCCAGCGGAGCCGGCCTTCTCTCATCTTCTCTATAATTGGTGCCACATCAAAAAGTTGTCGAATGGTGTCATTTGTGATGTGGTCAAGAAGGGAGATGCCCGATATCCAACAGAGCATTTCCGTTTCCATGGCATGGAAATAGCTTTCGGTCCCTGTTGTTGCTGCCCAGCATTTGGTGCCATACAGTGCAACAGGGCAGATGGTTGTCCTCATGCTTTCTAAATGCAGAATCTAGTTGATTGTTACCTTTCATTCCCCAGTTCAAAGTACAATCTAGATTGCAAAAATGAGTTTCATTATAAGAATAGCTTGTGTATTAAAACCTTAACTGACCTAATATGCTTTTACAATTTTAGCATTTGCCTGAGTCCCAGCCCTTGATCTTGTCTAATCATCCGTTTGTTCATGTCACAATTGTTTTATCCAAAAAACACCTCCTTTAGTCAGTTACCTACAATGGCAAATACAGAATTTAGCTTGGATGCAAAAGCTTATACGATCAAGCCTAGGGCTAAGAGACTATGGTTTGATCATAGTCGTTAGAAACTGTTCGTCTTCAAATAAAATGTAATACAGTAAAAATTGCTGTTCCCCCCCCCCCAAGACTCCAGAATGTAAGGTTAACAAAAATGTGATTCTTTTCTTTCCATCTCCTTGCATTCACACTTATGTTTCCCTAATATACTTGTATGTTCCTTTAAATTGCTGGCTTTGTCTTCTTTCCCCCCATAATGATACGAGCTACAAAGAGTGTAGAGCTCTCGTTTAAGTCAGTGAAATCAAAGAATGGTTATCAAAGCAAGAATTCACGCTTGGATAGGAAATGGCAGCTAGGAGTCGCATCTGCTTCACTGATATATTTAATTGGCTTTTAGAAGGATTGTGGCCTTTTTAATACACAAGATTGTGGGTACTAGCAGCTGCGTTTAGTTCTCCTCAACACTTAGGATTGTCTAAATAATTCAACAAGACTTTACAGGAAGTGAAAGAAAAGTTGGTGGGGAATCAAGAGACAGGAGGCTCAGGCTGAGGCTAACATTCTCAGGAAAAATGTATAAAGACTCATGAAGAAATGAAGGGACGTATCCAGAGGGTGAATGGGCACAATGGAATACCTGTTAGAATGCATTATTAAAAAGTGAAAATTCAGAACAGGCACATTTCTTAAAGATGAAGAGATAGACTGGAGAAAGTTTTATTGTTTATGTCATGGGACTGATAAATATGAAAGTATAATGAGGAAAAAAATTAGAGAAATCAGGAGGATCATTTAGGGAGACTGCATAGGCACCCGCTTCTAAGTAAAATGGCATCAATGAATTGAATTTGAAGACGTCGCAATGAACACTCCAAGTTTTTGTACTTGCATTGAAATACCACATATACAGTAAGCATATATGGGGTAGAAATGTTCTGGTACAATTTTGAATCTATATGGAAGACATCTTACAAAATAGTAAAATATAAATATTAAGATTCCCTCTTCCTATGGGTGTCTGTGGGAGATATCTTACAAGAATGAAGTAATAATTTATATTAACAACAGAGAGATTTAATTAGTGTACTTGCCCAGAAAACCTCAAAGTGTAGGAGACATCTGCATTAGATTTCAAACTATTTAACAGAGACTGATGCATTCTAAAATTATTATTACAAAGGTGTGGAAATAATGCAATGCAGCTACTGGGTCTACTGAAGCGATCCCAAGTAATAATAGCATTGTGATTATTGTGTGATCTTTGTATCTCCAATTGTCCCTGCCCTTCTAATTCAGTCCAGCAGGGTGGGTGTGCTCTAGGTCTAATCAAATAAGCAATATGGAACCAAGAAGCACACTTACTCTGCTACCTGTCTTCTGGAGCAGTATCTTCCAGAAATTGAGGTGGTTCCCATTCCTATGTTATTTAGAAAATTGTTAAAAATTGTTAAAGGCTGGCTTTGTCATGGCCCTGTTGAGTCTGCAGAGGAGGACAAGCTGGAGCTGGGGCTGATGGAGGTCAAGGGTGTGGCTTTGTTGGCTCCGGAGGAACACAGGGAGGAGCAGGAGGAGGCAGCCCAGAATCCCTCGGGCCTGGAACAGCTTGTTAGCAGGGAAGAACGGGGGCAGGACAACCGAGAGAGGGTGGAATAGAGGGCAGGCAGTGAAGAGGAGAAGTGATGGACCTCAGGTGACGAAGCAAGGTCCTCCACCTTCTGATCCCCGAGCACAGAGAGTGGAGAGGAGGCGGGAGCAGCACAGGCTGACCTGATGACTCGGGAGGAGAGTGCCCCATCCTTTTTCACAAGACACACCTGGGGACTGAGACTTAAAGAGATGCCCTGGGGTAGGGCGCTTATCAGGAACAAGCACTGAATTCGTGGAGTTTCATTTGTTGTTGCCGACATCTGGAGTTTGCTGGACTCCTGGCCTTGTTGCTGCCTTGTTCCTTTGCCTCGTTGGACTCCTTGCTTGTTGCTGCCTTGTTCCTTTGTCTCGCTAGACTTCTTGCCTTGATGCCATCATGCTAATGGCGTTTTGCTGGACTACTCGCAGCCAGAGGCTGCTGGAGGTGTGTGTGAGCATTTGCTCTGGATTTGCCATGAACGTGAGAGGGTTTGGGGGAAAGTTGGGGCAATAAAGGGGAGTTAGAGATATCAGCTGCTGTGTTGCCTCTGTGCCTTGCCCGGGTCATCACATGCTGTTCTCCTTGTAGACAGAATGATCCCCATTCCCTTATGGTTGATTCATAATTGATATTCCATTCTTTTTTATAGGTATTGTGTTTATTTGTAAGCCACCAAGAGTCAACATGGAGTCAGATATTCTTGAAATTTTATTAATTAAATAAATGTGAACTAAATTTATAGATAAAAGACAGGATATAAATATAGAATAACAACACCAATGTTTGTCACTGAAAGGAAGTATAACTGTTTTCCATAATTAATTCTCAATAGACAATGTTGTTAGATAGTATAGTAATTATGTAAAATTAATGTATAATGGACAATCTTGCTTGATAATTCGTTTTATTTTTCCTATCCTTGCCTTTCTTTGGGGTGGGCTAATCTTAAATTCAGGGTTGACTTCACTTAAAGAAATATGGTAATGATGGTAGCAGTAATTGTGAAGATAAAAATAATTATTTATTCGTTAAGATTTTTAAAAATTAATGTGGAAGTCAATTTAGTATTTGGAAATCTGATGGTGCCTTCCAACTGAAGGAACTGAATATGAATTATGTGAGTTGAATCATCATCATCTTCTTTTAATGACCCCATAATCCCTTATGGGGTAGAGTCTGGGCAACTGAATGGAGCTGAGTGTTTACTGGCCAGATGCCCTTCCTGTCACCAATGTGGAGTTTATTTTTCAGCAGATATATTTTTAGTGTGCCCAGAGAGAGAAATATCTGCCTCTACCTGGGGTCAAACTCACAGCCTCCTGATTGTGAGGTGAGAACTCCACCTCTAGGCCACAGCACCAATGATGTGAGTTGAATGATAAAGTTTAATAATTTATTAAACTTACTGCATATGCTGCCCAACTCTCAATGACTCTGGCCAGTTCATAACAATCAAGCAAAAAAAAATTACATTCAAATTAATAAAAAAAATTAAGATAAAGATGGCAAACACAATGAAGCAAAGGGTCTCCTTCTCCCTCACTGAAAGCCTGCATGAGAAGCCAGGTCTTCATGGCTTTTCTAAATAATAGCAGAGTGGGAGCCAAACCTGTCTTTAATGTGGAGACTGTCATTCCAAAGGGCTAAATACTTTTTGTTGTCACTGTTTAGGGGACCCTAAAATTGTTGATGCAGCGAAGCACGCTCAACTCAGAAATCATATCTTTCTTGCTCTCCTTGACTTCATTCCATTCACTTAGCGGTTCAGCACTTCAGGATGATGGACAAATGCAGAACAAAGGGTCATATTTTTACATGGACTCTGTTTATATGTCTATGCTAAATTCTGCAGGGAACCTTGGGAGGAGGATAAAGTAGGTTAGCAGAAGAGTGAGAATTAAACTGGAGGGGTAGATTTCCTTATCTGTTTTCTTTCAAAAATTAAAATTAAAATTAGACAATTCCTCAAGCTCCCAGAGAGAGTTTTAAAGAACATACCCATGTCTTCTTGCCTTTGTTATGCTACATCTCACTTCATATAAATTAATTTCTTAAGAATGATGCTTGACATTATCTAACTTTCCTACTTCAAGATTAATTTAGCGGGAATAATTGTCATGTCCTTTATAACAGCATCTCTGCATAGAACTAAAGCGTTGCATGACTGCAAAAATACTGCTTTATTTGTTAGTTGTCTGAGACTGATCATGAAACTTTTCTTTTTTGATGTCTCTCACTTGTCTATCAATAGATTCTGGAGCACAGAACATTTTAGATACATGACAAGTGTATGCATTTGCAATAATTATTTTCTCAGTTTCTGCTATTTATTAATAATACATTTTTTAAACCCAGGCAATCAAAAATTCAGATCATCTGTGAACATTGTAATGTTGCATTAAGTTCACAGAAATGTCATTATACTGGGATAATGAGAGTCTGTTAACACAGTCAGTTATCCTCGGAATGCAATCCTGTAATTTGCTCAAACTGACTTCTTTTCATACTCCTTAATAAAGCTCAAGAAGTAAAATTCAGTTCTATAGATTCAACATAATGACCTGCGAGTGACCCCAGGCAGCAAGAAAAGAGACATATAAATCACATTCTTTTCTTGTTGATTTAGGGTGTTATGCTAACAAACTTGAGATTTCAGTGACAGCTTAATGTTAGAGCCAGGTGCAGATGGCCTTTTGAAATTCTCTACCAAAAGCTAGAGAGAGAAAACTGAGTGAGTGTTTTCTCCATGTTTCTTGGTGGTGGTGGTGGTGGTGGTAGTGATTTTCTAACAATTTCTCAGTGGCAGGACTCCCAAAAGGAGGAGGAAAATGCCAAAATCCTAATCCTAACCCTAAAAGGGTGGGATGATGAAATGTAGGACATTCCTTATCCCTGAACTAAAATAAGATCAAAGACACCTGTACAGTACAGATAGTCCTCGATTTACAACCACAATTGAGCCCAAAATTTCTGTTGCTATGTAGACATTTGTTAAGTGAGTTTTGCCCCATTTTATGGCCTTTCTCATCACAGTTGTTGAGTGAATCCCTTCAGTTGTTAAATTAATAACTTAGGTGTTAGGTGTTAGGTGAATCTGGTTTCCCCATTGATTTTGCTTGCCAAAGGAGATCACATGGCAACAGGACAACACTGCAACTGTCATAAATATGAGTCAATTGCCTAGTGTCTGAATTTTGATCACATGACCATGGAGCTACTGCAATGGTTGTTAAATGTGAAAAACAGTCATAAGTTACTTATTTCAGTGCCATCGTAACTTTGAACGGTCACTAAAAGAAATGGTGTAAGTCGAGGACTACCTGTACTTCACCCTTGAGAAGTTCACTAAAATTGGCTTTCTTTAAAGAAATTGGTTCCTATAGAAAGGAGAAGATGGTATTTGTAATTTGGTTTTAGATAGGAGCCGTGGTGGTGCCTGGTTAGAATGCAGTACTGCAGGCTGACTCTGCCTCACAGTCTAGAGTTTGATCCTGACCAGCTCAAGGTTGATTGCATTAAGTTCCATCCTTCTGAGGTCAGTAAAAGGAGGACCCAGATTGTTGGGACTATATGCTGACTCTGTAAACTGCTTAGAGAGTGCTGTAAAGCACTATGAAGTGGTATATAAGTCTAAGTGCTATTGCTAAATTGTCTTGCCAATACTTTACTACCAAGAAAATTGTTCAGGGAAAGACAAGACCCTCACAAAGATATACCCATTTTGACTGCCTTATAGATAGGTATAAGAATATTCTGTAATTATCTTCCTCCTTGAAAGAAAGAACTGGAACCCAATTCTTTTTATTTCCATTTAAAGAGAACAAAACATGCAGGAGAATTTCTCTGCTTATCACTATTGAATATAAGCTTGACTCAATGGATCTCACTTATATGAATAAAAATATTTTCAGAAAAAGAAGAATTGGGATTTTAAAAAAGGCTCTTGAGGCAACCTGGTGCCATAGATGCTTCAAAAGTTTACTTTTAGTAAATTAATATCTGACTTTGCCCAGCAAGGAAGTCCTTAAAGATTTGAGACCCTTGTTGTAGTAAAGATTACAGCAGTATGAAATCATTAGACATTTGAGAACATGACGGACTAATGTATTTTTAAATGGTTTTTTCCTCGGTAAACTCCCACAACTTATTTAGCCATCAGTTACTAGAATGCTCCAAACATCTGGTGGCCACTTTCACATAGTTTGAATATGAATGGTGGCATTTTTATCCCATTAGGAATCCCTAGAGTAGCTCCATTTTCTGGTGTGATATTACCAGAACATGAATTAATAAGGCAAGTTAACATGTTTTCATGTATTAATAAACTAATGCTAGTGTCAAAAGCAGCTGGTTCTTGTTTGCTATCACCTTTTCAATTTCCCCGATGTTTCTTTCACCATTATATAATAAAATTAAAAGTCAGGTTTTCCTGCAGCATTATCTAACAACACCAAGTAAATTCATCTTTCATAAAGGAAGATTGTCAGTCAGATGTAAATTATACTCCATGTAAATGTCATTTCATCACTTACAGATGGTGCTTTACATTTAGCCCTTAAACAGGGCTGCCTGTTCACATTATTACCATCATTGTTTCTTTGACAGCTCTGGTATTAATTGCACCATATTGCTTGTCTTTTACAGTAGATTTTGACTTAATCAGGAAGATGCTTAAAGAACTTTTGGGAGAAAATAGTTCACTTTCAACATGTGGAAGAAACAGTGTTTTGGGCTGTATGTACAATCGGTAGGCAGAATTACAATGATAGAATTTGAGAGTTAAGAAAGGCGCTTGTGATTATTTCTGTCATCTGGACAGAAGCATCCACAATTTCACCATTCTTAATATTTAGAATGAATTTGCTTCTTCTCACTTTCTTCTTCTAGGACCTAATCCTGCTTTCAGGAGCAGTAGAGATCAAGTATATCCTTTTTTTTTCATTTCAGTAATTCGGTTATTATGATAGCTATGATATCTCTTTCCTTCAATTGCCCTCCTCTGGACTGAACATAGCCAGTCCTTTCAACCATCCAACCATTCCTCATAAACTGTGGGTTCCCGACAGTTTATTTGGCTGTATATGCTGGTCATGATCCAGTTGGTATTAATCCATCTGGAAATAATGGTGGTCTAAATTTAACCATTTTCTAGATGTTAACTGACCAGCAGAGAGGAACTATGATTTCATGGGCTTTGAACATGATGTTTTGGTTAATGCAGCATTTTGGACTTGATTTTCCATTCAGTGTGGAGTTTGTTCGTTTTTTTTTCCTTTTCTCATTTTGGCCAGACCAATTTATACTGACAGAGTCATCAGACTACTTTGTCATAGGCTCAGAAAGGATAACTGGGCCAAGGAAAAGCAGATAGCAGTGGATTATAAAGGCTTCCTGGAACTGGTATTAGAATCTAGTCTCCATCCCTTCTTTCAACTTAAACTACAAAGAGTCTGATTCCAATATCCTACATCATGAAGCTAAGCTGCTTTTCAGCACACCCTAAACACTGCACGCCAGGAATAGATAAATCTGCCAGCTCATGTTCTAAGACATCTCCATATTTTTTTTTGAGGAATAATCTTGACTTCTTCCATTTTTTGCAATTTATGTAGTATTTTCAATGCAATTCTCTCAATATGCATGTTTTTTAAAACAAAAGAAAATTCTGCTGCCTTCCCCCCCTCCCCCAACTTTCTCTAATACTTTGGAAGTAATCCCTAAAGAACAAAACATATTTTTATTAATAGTTTTCATTGCAATATTGAGAGAGATATCAGAGCAAAATGATAATTATGTTACTGCTTATGTATCATTTTGGGAAAGCAAAAATAGACAATATATTTTGTCATATTTGCACAATACTCCTAATGCACAGGTGAACTGATATTTGAACAGGTTTTGTGTTTCATTTCCCAACACTTATTTTTAGGGATCGGCAAGACTGTTAATGTCCATTTCTGGTCATTTTTTATTTTGTTTTGACCCTGTATTTTGATTCAGGGACACTCTACATGAAAGCTGATCTGCATTTTAGTTGTCTTTCTTTGAATATGTGCATTTTTGTCTATATTTTTTGGAGCATACACATTCTGCTCAAGCGTTTTCCCATTCAAATAGTAGATTTATAGGGATCTACTTTCTCTAGCACAGGTTTAATGCATTTCCCTCCATGTAGCATCTCTCTCTATATTTTGGAATTACAAACTGCATTGCATATTTCTATAACAATGAACATTTGGGTTAAACAACATTCTAGTTTGCATTTAGTTTTGGGGTACTTGAATTGAGCAAATTTGTAAAATTAAAAACGTACAGAACCGGGGCATGTATTGACTGATTTTCTTCACTTTGTAACTTTTTTTCTAGCTTGCTGACAGCTTAATATTTGTTAAATCCATCCCCCAACCAACCTTCCCAAGAAAGAACCCAAAATAGTTAGAAGTCAATAGAATAGTGCAATAGTCAAAGCCACCTATGCTTTACCCTGAAGAAACCTTATGAGTATTCTCCTATCCTTGACCTGCTAGGCGTCCATTGATCATGTAGATCAATGAAGTAGCTGAAGGATATCTAAGTTATACTGTCTAAACAGAGTTTTCTATTTGGCTGGCTTTGTGGTTTGGCTGAACTTCAGTTTGAACTTTTCTCCTCCCTGGTTGCCACTGATCTAATTAGACTTGGATATGAAAGCTATTTAAAGACCTGGAGAGAAATACAATCAGGAAATGAAGATTTCTTAGTACAGTAGTCAAGAGCCATGCCAACCAGAGCAGGATGGGACTAATCCAAAATCCATTTGTGTCATAGGTGGCTAGGCAGCAAGTTTTAATGGAGTTTGATTAGGTCTTCAGTGCCATAAAAATGCAGGGTCAAAATGTGCTTTTAATTTCATGTTGCATGCTAAACAGTACACTTCAGCATCTTTAGAAGAATATAAAACAGCATTAGCAGAGATTCTGTAGAAATAAACTTGCTTAAGTTCATATTTTTGTCAACCATGAAGCCATTTTGACTGATTCAGTGTTGCCACACTGGGCTGAGGGAGAGGGGACTTGAGAGAGTGGGAATTTTGTAGACAAAACAAACGACTTTCTCTTGGGAACCAATGACATTCTCACACCTGGTTGGAGGAAGGCAGAGTGATGCTATCTGGTGGTCACACCACACAATGATTGGACCATGTGACTGATTGTTTGCAGAAAGTAGAAAATATTTTACGTTTAATTGGGTAAAAACTGCAGGAGTTTTCAGAGTCAGTTTTCATCAGATATGTGCCAATATGATATTTCCAATAAAAGTATTCTTTGAGGAATCTACCTGCCTTGGAGGTTTGCTTGCTATGGATTTATTATTTGGAACCCGGACAACTTTGATGCTAGACAAGTCTGCACCACATCACTTGTGATTGTCATTGGAAGTCCTACCTAAATCATATATGCTTACTGTCTTCAGGTTGAAGGAATAGCAATATTTTACATTTTAATGTTGCATATACAGTATAGATTTTGTGTAGAGAATGTACACCCACATACATGCACAAATTGTGCTTGATACAAATGTTCTATAACTTATTAAAAGTCCCTAGTACTTGATGATAACTGTTACATAGAGTTTAATCTCTAATGTAGAGATTAGTTAGTGAGGTCCCCAAACATGGACTGGAAAAAGGTCTACCTTTGTGATTGGAAGAGCTAGCCAATTTTCAAAAATTGTAGTTTTTGCCTGTTGCCTTTCTCACAGAAACACATTCCTCAAGTATTCCTTTTCAGATGTTTTGAACATTTTTAGGCATCATCCAAATTGATTAAAGCTGATATGAGCTGAAATCCAAAACATCTGGAAGCTACTGTTTGTAGCAAACACTAGTGTCTGAAGACAAGCTATTCTATGAATATGTAATCAAACTGTAGGTATCTTGTTGGAGAACACCACATGTATTTCCCACAGGTTGAACTAGATTATTTGGCTTCTGATATTATTAGTGAGGATGAGAACAACTATTTCACTTTATAATAAAGTTGGGAGTCATTTCACCTTGGAAATCTGTGTTTGGCAGCATTGCAGTTTCAAACTGGGATTCAAGCCACACTTTGCAAATTAAATACCATGAGCTAAAACACAAAATTACAACTTCTATATATTGTGAGACATTTTGTCCAAATGCAAGAATACATAGCATAAACTGTGCTTCTAGACACAGGTAGCACTCTAACCTCTTTATTAATTACCTATGATCAGAAAGAAAGCTCATTAAAAAGAAAGTAAGTAGTAAACTAAATCTTAGATTTCTCCCCCCCCGCAAAAAAAAGGGGGCTTAAAAAGCTTAATAACATAAACCAGTATTGATGCATTTCACTGTAAGATATACAAGCATAGCAGTTCCTTTAATTAGTCCTCGACTTATGACCACAATTGAGCCCAAAATTTCTGTAAAGTGAGGCATTTATTAAATGAATTTTGCCCCATTTTATGGTATTTCTCACCACAATTGTTAAGTGAATCATTGTAGTTGATAAGTTAGTAACTTGGTTCTTAAGTGAATCTGGCTCCCCCATTGATTTTGCTTGTCAGAAGGGTACAAAAGAGGATCACATGACCCCGGGACACTACAACGTCATAAGTATGAACCAGTTGCCAAGCATAATTTACTGGACTTCAGTAAGGCATTTGATAAAGTAGACCATAACCTACTACTTGATAAGATAGAAAAATGTGGGTTAGACAGCATCATCCCAGTTGGATTTGTAACCAGCTGACCAACCACACTCAGCGTGTAGTTCTCAATGGAAATACATCTACATTGAGAGAAGTATGCAATGGGGTACGCCAAGGCTCTGTTTTAGACCCAGTACTGTTCAACATCTTCATCAATGATTTAGACAAGGGGATAGATGGGGAACCCAACAAATTTTCAGATGATACCAAGCTGGCAGGAATAGCCAACACTCCGGAAGAGAGGCTTAAGATACAGAAGGATCTTGACAAACTTGAACATTGGGCGCTAACAAAATGAAATTCAAACGTGAAAAAAAGTAAGGTTCTACATTTAGGCAAGAAAAACAAAATGCACAGGTACAGTATATGTGGTACCTCGCTCAATAGTAGTAACTGTGAGAGGGAT
>JANHFL010002938.1:20371-56318 GCA_032468155.1 Oxyrhabdium leporinum | reverse complement strand
AATATGAATGGATATTGAAAAATAATCACACATAAAAAGATTTTGTGTTCACCCATTTCTAGCTGTGCCATACTACAACTGAACAACAATTAACCATTGTCTCCAAAGAAACCAAGAAATGCTATCACGTTTAAAAAAACAAAACTCTCTTGGAATATGTATATTTGGTACAAGTCATTGCTTTTCCCAGGGTGACCTCTTCAGGTCCCTGCTTGAGCTCAAAACTCCTAGTTTTGTTGCAAGGGCCTTATATTTAAATGCCACATCACCAAAGGAAGGTAATTTATAAGTGCATAATACAAGGAACCATTATAGATCATTGTGCTTCCACAGGAAATTCATTGATGCACTTTCCTGACATATCAATTTGGAGCAAATGCCTCTGGATGCTTTTTAACACCTCCTCTCCCCATTTCTCTGTAAGCCTGGCTGTCCTTTAAGGGAAAGCTATAATAAAACTAATTTCCATCATCACCAAGGGCACTGCAGATGAAAAATGAGTCCACAAGTTGAAATGGACATAAATATTAGATGCCAAAATAGATCACTTTTCAAAATGCAACAGGGACTGTATGTTATGTGATCCTGTATATGTTCTCTATAGTATGGCAGGGCCATTTCTGTTCCTTTCAAAATGATAAATAGGTGAGAGTTCAACTATATAACTGGTTTACATGTATAGGATACAAATCTCTGCAAAAGGTGTTACCTTGTCTCCTCCTTAAATCAAGCTTTGCTGTTTCAATGATAAGTTTAAAGACATATTAAATTATCAGCTGCAACATGTACCATAAATACTTCTGGTGCAGTAGGACAACATAGGAATTGGTGGCTTTGCTGGTAGATTGCACCAAATTTTACTCTTCCTATTGGCAGAGTCATTTAAGTGGGGCCAGGAAGACAAGCAGTGTCACATTCATGCGCCCCCACCCCCCACACACGAGACACAACCATTGAAATTGTTTTTGAAGTAGAGATGTAAACATTTCCAGACATGGATTTTGCAGGAAATATATAAAGGGTATCACTTGCTGAAGATTCATATAGGGATGAATAATATCAGGGATACTGCAGTCTAAATCGTATGTCTCCTACCAGGGTGGATAAGGGTAGGGAAACTCTTTCTCTTTGTAAATTGTATAAATTGACATTCTGTTTTTTTTTTATTATTTCTTTTCATGACAAAAAAGATATCCTTTGCAGTTAGAGCAGTGCAAGGCTATCCTCAGAGGCTGCTTCACTTTTGTGTCACTTTCTGGAATGATTGTGTAGTGGTCATGTCCTTGAACATGAATGAAAATCTTGAACATCAGCAGTGACTTCTACTGGGAAATATGTTGCTGTGATCTCACAAATCATTTTTGCAACAACAAAGAAAAACAAAAACTAGTAGCTACAGCCACACCGTGCCTTGCCCCAAAATCTAAAACGTATTTGTCTCTCCATGTCTGTAATTTGAAGCAAGGACATCTGGATGGGTGTTTCAAAATGGCACACACAACTGTGTGATCAGAGTCCCACCTCTTTTAATGAAGTGTGATGCATGCAACACAGTTAAAAAAGATTTTTTAAAAGGCTTGGATAAGCCAGTTGTTGACCTTCCCAACACCCCTCCTTTGAAGTGAAATTCAAAGGGAATTGATGATGTAGATGAGTAGCAAGTAGGTAAAATGGTTGATCAAGTTTGACTAAGTGAAAGGAATTCAATACCACAAGGTACAATGAAATATTATCTTTATGAATGCATTTTAGCCATGATAGCTACATAAATCTTTGCCAGCTGAATACAGGAGAGAGCAATTGATAGAGTTCACTGATCATGCTAACCCATACATTGTGTTTACCATAGCTTGAAACAAACCAGAAATCATAAACTATGATTTTATCTTAAAATGTTGTCTGAACCTAATCTTTGTTTTCACATCTTATACCACAAGAAGGATATTTCCTATAAGATGATGTTCTTTCCTTAAATAAAGTATTAAAATTATTAAAAGACTATCAAAATCTATGGATTTAACTGGACAGGAAGTGCAATATTTGTATACATTTGTATGCAGCTGGTGATTCTTCACAAATGGAAGCTATTTAGCTATTGCCATATGTCTTGGCATTCACAAAGTATAGAAAGATTGGTCAATATTATCCTATGATTGTGAGCAGACTTTGTACTCTCACCATTCAGTAAAATATGATTTGGAAAGGAAAATTTGCATAGAAGATAGATAGACAGACAGATAGACAGATAAATATCAGCCTAAATCAATCTACTCAATTATGTGAGAACTTATTCACTGAAAGTTCTGGACCATAATATACCATGTTGGTCAGTAGACATTCAGCTTCCAACATACAGGGAGAATAATTGACACAAATCACCTAGTCAACTTCCATGCCTAAGGAAGGAATGAAATCTGAATCCTGGGTCTCCACACTCCTAATCCAGCATCTTAACCACTACATTACATTCATTGGCCATTTTAAGATGGATGGAAGGAAGGATGAGTGAAGAGATAGAAAGACAGGATATTATACATACTGTAGCTATTTTTCCTGAAATAGTAGCCATCAGGATCCTTCTAGCTTTGATTACTACCTTTACATGTATTTTTCTGTTTCCAAAACTGCAGGAGATGAAAGAAGACTGGACGCCTGAACAATGTGGGAGGCAAGAGTAACTGTTAGAAGCAGCAGGTGGGTGAGTTATTCACTGATCTTCAGATTTTAAAATCCTCCAGGAACAAGCTGATTCATAGGAAGGAGGCTCCTACAGAAAATGGTTGCTTGCTCCCCCCTCCAAAGATTGCATTAAATAAGGGGTTTCAGCTGGCATTCTCTGTTTGCAAATATTGGGTGGACAATTGTATCCTGGAAAGAAAACAAAAGATTGTAAAGATATTCAGGTCCCAAGTCATATATTACAGCTCGAACTGCATTCAGAAACAAACAGGTAGCCAATGTGGCTCTCCTAGCAGCAATTACACAGGGCAATGTCAGCTGTGGTCTTCAAGCACATGGACTGTTGCTTTTTTCCAGAGTAGCCTTTAAAGGCAACCTCATGTAGAGTGAGTTACAGTTATCCAAATAAAAAGTGACTAGGACTTTAATCCTCAGGGCATCCTGTTCTAGGAATGACTGCCAGTGGCAAATCAATCCAAGGTGGGAAGATGGTCTTCCTAGCCATGGTCTTTATCTGCCTTTTCAGCAGAAACAGTGAGTCCAGGAGAACCCCCAGAGGGCAGGCCTGTTCATTTGGAAGGTACACAATCCATCCAGAGACAGAAATAAAATAATTCCAGAATTGATAAGCTTCTGAATTAACTGCATCTCTGTGTTGCTTGGATTGAGTCTGATCCTATTTCTTCTCATTCAAGCCCTGGCAGAATGTGGATTCAAGACTCCTGCTGCATCTCCCATTTGGAATAGGGCAGAAGTATATAATAATGTATCATCAGTATGTTGATTATACTTCAACTGGATGATCTTAGCAGCTGGCTTCATGTAGACACTGAACACAATGGGAAATAGAATGGAGCCCTGGGTCAACTCATATTGAATTGCCCGAGGGTTTGAGTTATTGGAAAGACTCATTTGGGAAGGGATGGAACCACTACAGCAAAGTGCCTCCACTCTCAAAACTCACAGGTAGTTCAGTGGATTATTGTGGTCAATGGTATCAAAGGCTTCAAAGATATCAAGAAGGATAGACTCACTTGTTGAGATGGGCAGCTATACGAATTAAATAAGTAAATCAAAAAAATAAAAATAAAAATAAATGGCTGCACTTCCCTGACCAAAAGTCTTCCAGACTGATCAATGTTGTAACCTGTTTCTAATCTTGAATGAAAAAAAATGCAGATAATCAACTCTTTTTAGAGCAGGGCTGTCAAACTCGTGGCCTGCGGGTTGGATGCGTCACACACTGGCCACGCCCACGCCCAATTTAGCGAAGGGGGAAAAAAAGTACCAATACGTCACCTGACGCCGCTGTGATGGCATGAGTTTGACACTCCTGCTTTAGAGCATTTCTGTTGTTACTTCACATTAACTGCTCCATGATCTAGCATAGAAAGGGAGGGTTCGTTATCTAAAGAAAGGCAGAAGACAGCGCAAAACGTATCTCTTTCTAAGCAACTGACATTTCCACCTTCCACAGTGAAGTACTGATTACAACCAGGACTGAGCTTCTTGTTTCCTTCCTTGGTCTTGATGAACCAAGTGTGCGTGTGTGTGTGTGGGAGGGTGTCCTTGGTTCTCTCTGAGCTTGGTTGTTTTCTTGCAGATATTTCATTACCTAAGCTAGGTAACAGGGTCAGACTCACTAGTGGCATTATGAGATATGCTGTCCATGTACCTGAAATATATAGATTTTGAGCCGTGATGGCACAGTGGTTAGAATGCAGTTCTGCAGGCTACTTCTGCTGACTACCGGCTACCAGCAGTTTGGCAGTTCGATTCTCATTGGCTCAAGGTTGACTCGGCCTTCCATTCTTCTGAGGACCCAGATTGTTGGGGGCAATATGCTGACTCTGCTTAGAGAGGGATGTAAAGCACTGCGAAAGCAGTATATAAGTCTAAGTGCTATTGCTATAAAACCTTCCATAGAATACCATATGATGCTTCAAGTATAAACGACTGCTAATCTTGGGGAAAGGATGAAAGATCCATTAAAGAGGGACCTGAAGAAAGGATTATGAACAATAGAACTACATGAAACTCAAAATCACACTCCCTTGATTTTGTTTAGTATAAGATGAAAGAAAGAGAAATTTTGGAAGCCCTGTTTCTCTGATTATAATACAGCATGCACGGTAGGGAATTCATGAAAGGTTTCTTGAAACTTGGCCAATTTTGAAGGGCTAACAACAACATATTGGACTCTGATAAACTAGCTTCTAGCTTGGAGTAAGAATGAGCCATTTTAGCCATAATCACAACCAACAAATGGATCTTTAGACTCATTCTTCTTTAGCAATGTTCAAGTAATTGGAAAGAGTGTTGCTGGCTGACATTCTGCAGACACAATAAGGGCAGAGAATTAATTTTGTTTTGCCATTTTTACTGCCACAATATAGGCTGTGATCTGAGCTCATACCTTTATCTAGTTGTCCTTACATTAAAAAAAAATTGATGCAGACACATGCAGAGTCGAGAAGGTAATCTAAGTGACACTTATTACTATTTACAAAGGATTACAGTAAAGAATTGGAGCAATTTGTGTGTATGGGAGTGCAAAAATAAAGATCCAGAGACAAGCTTAACTTAACAAGAATGTTCTATATCAAGCTCCTGTCAAAAAGTTCCTTAATGTTTTAAATGTGCATTACCTTCCGCTCCTCCCTTATTCCATAGCTGTTAATCTTAATTGCTTGCTTTGGAATGCCAATTCAACCCTTATCTAGCTTTGCTTTTGCTTCAGTGGCAGAAAAACATTGCACTCTCCAAAAAACTGTAAAATAGGTCTATATTTCTCCTCTAACTTAAACCTCTGTGAACTTCTCTTTCTAGTACATGAATCATCTTAGCCTTGATCTCCAGCTGTAGCTAGTCCACAACTGCCCGGTGAGTTTCCTTTCAGTACTGATTTGGTTCCTTTTTGGACAGTCTCTTCTCCCAGCTGTCCACTCTGAAACAGATCTGGCTTATTGCAGCCATCTTTCCATTTCCGAAGTTGCCACACAGCTCGGGGTGGGGTGGGGAGAAGAGGCTTGGAGTGCACACCTGCCAAAACAACTTGATGTCTCTTGGGAACCAAGGTCATACCAATGGGAGCTGTCCAGAGACTGAACCCAGTTGCCAAGGAGATGACAGAGCACCTAATTGGACGTGACCTGTGACATAGGGAGGAGGGGGGGGATACTTAACTTTTAACTATGCAAAAATGCAGGAACTAGTCAGAGCTCTTTTTAAGTTCATCTGTGCCAAACTGATGCACTCAATAAATTAGTGCTTTAAAGAAGATGGAGTTCTGGAGTGCTGATTTGCTCGGGCTCATCAGTTGGAACCCTGACACCAGCTGACTCTTATTGGAATCCCTTTCCACTTGTCACAGATGTCTCCTGATCCTTCTCCATTGTGTACCTGCAGATTGTCTACATGAGTTTTTTCCTAATCTTGGCCATATACTGGGTAGGGAATTTTTGGAATTGAAGTCCACATATCTTAACGTTGCCAAAGTTGGGAAACACTGGTCTAGTTCTTTACCTGTCTGGTTGCCTCTCCTTCTTGGTTATCTACTTCTCCATGAACAACATCTCCTGCACATCCTGAAAAAGTCCCCCCCCCCATTCCTGCCTTCCCAGTCTTCCTCCTATATACTTAGTCTTCTAAAAGCATATGTACTAACTTGTAAAATCTTCAAGTACCTAGTTTAGGCTTTCTTACTTCCCCCTTTTACCCTCGATATTACACTACTGAAAAGATCAGCATTTTGTAGCATGGCAGGTCATCCTGCCACAGAGTCCTCTACGTGCTGTTGTAAAGGAATGTAGTTCTAGCCTTGAGAAGGAAGTGGGAGAAGCAAAGCAGTTGCTCAGACCTGGCAAACTAGAAACACGAGAAAGAAGCTCAGAGCAGGCCCTCCTTGACCTCTGTTACAGGGGGCAGTGAAGGTTAAAAAGGAGGCAGAGAAGGTTTTGGACAGGCCTTCAACACTCTGTTAATTTACCCCACAACAATAAAATAGCATTTCTAGACTCCCTGCAGTGTCCATTTCTTGACCTTGCCTTCTTAAAGAGCTGACATCTGCCATCCCTTCCTCCTCCAACATGATATGATTTCCATGAACTTTTTTGTTGTCAGCTTGAGTGACATGAGCTGCAACTCTTTACCTTCTGTGCTTTCCTTTTTCTTCACTTGCTCGTGTCTCTGTTAACAATTTCTGACTCCTAGCTTTACAATATCCTTTTCCAAACTTGTCTCCTTTCTGCACTTGTACCTTGGACACAACCTTCCTCCTCCCCCGAGGTCCTTCTCTCTGATCTGCAGAAATGTAGAACAATGAGGTCATGAGGCTTGCAGTGTAATCTGCAAAGGTTTTCAAAAGTTTCTGCCAATTTTACTTTTAGTGTGAATTAAAGGGCAAATTGTTAAACTCGTGATTAGAGAGCAGTCATATCAATTATATGTAATTTTATTTCAAAGTATGTGTGAGTGAAATTTAGATTTCATGTCTGGCTCCCAGTATCTCTGTCAGAATCCAACTTATCATTTTCCACTCGCTCAAAATTGAGTACTTTTGATTGACGAAAACTGCCTACATTGCATATAGCAATAGCACTTTGACTTACATACCACTTCCCAGTGCTTTACAGCCAGTGGTGGATTGCAACCAGTTTCACCACCGGTTCTGTGAGCGCGCGCTTCGTGCATGCACAGCATTAAAAAACCAGCTTGAAAACTTACCTTCTATGTTACTTCAGGTGAGTAACACAGCTGAGGCGTGGCAACCCACTCTGCCGTGTGAATCAGCTGAGCAGATATAGGACAGGAAAGGGAAGGGGTAGGTGGGCAGCGCCAGCTGATTGTTGGAGCTACCGGTTCGGCCTCCAGCTGATTGCCGGAGATACCAGTTCGTCTGAACTGGTCCGAACTGGCTGAATATCACCTCTGTTTACAGCCCTCTCTAAGCAGTTTACAGAGTCAGCATATTGCCCGCAACAATCTGGGTCCTCATTTTACCGACCTCAGAAGGATGGAAGGCTTAGTCAAGCTTGAGCCGGTGACACTTGATCTGTCAAACTGCTGGCAGTTGGCAGTCAGCAGAATTAGCCTGCACTACTGCATTCTAACCGCTGCACCACCATGGCTCTTATCAAAGTAAACCATATGTTGTATCTGAAAGCTCCTTTTTCTCTGCCAAGTAGACTTGTTTGTTTATAAATCTTATATATCTGCCCAAGAGCCCACCTAGTATAATGGTTAAGGCAATAGGGTAGAAACTGGAAGTTCATAAGTTCTAGTCCCACCTTAGGCACCAACTGAGTGACCTTGGGCCAGTCACTCCATCTCAGCCCTAGGAAGAAGGCAATGGCAAACCACTTCCAAAAAACATATCCAAAATACTGCAGGGACTTGTCTAGGCAGTCACCAAGAGTAAAGACCTTGCTGTGTGAATTATCCTACTAACATAGCCTGATATATTTCCTTGTTTTTCTGAGTGAAAATGAAAATAAGGTTAAAAAACAAGGAAGCTCACGGCATTGCTTGCCCTTTGAATGAACTGTATTTGTTTTCTAGGGTCTGAATTTATTTCAGATATTTTTGTAGAATGTCAACCAAGGGCAGACGTCAAAACAAAGAAAATGTTTTCATGGTAACTGGACTCTAGGATTTTTCATACTTCTGCAACCTATACATTCGGTCCACATCTGCTAGTCATTATAAATGCTGCAGAGCATTTATAATTTGGACACTGCATGTCTACATAAAAGAGCCGCATAAGTGCATATACACTGTGTCTTTAGTTCTTCTTGGGGCATTTCCACTTGTGCATTCCAAATTCTATTTAATTTCCATTCCAAGGTGGAAATTAAGGTGCCATATTTATGCTGCCTAGAAATTAGTCAGTGGAGTTCTCCTTATCTTTAATATGAGGACATTATATAAATGTATCCTTTCTATTTTGGTATTCTTTTTCTTATCATGACTCTTCCTATAGTAGTCATGCTAATCAGGTAAAAGATAGCAAAGTCTTTTTTTTAAAAAAGACATCAAACAATAAAGTCATATTGTTTATCTGAAGGTAATTGAGAGCCATAAAATACATATAAGAGATGATAAAGAGATACTTTATTTAATATCTGAAACTCTGAAGCATGATCTCAAAAATCACACATGTCTAAGACCAGCATCAATCAAATTGTACATCTATGTTAAATTGGACCTGTCAGAACTTGGCTGCAAAAATCTGGATGATCACTAGGGGTCACATTTTAGAAGCATTAACCTGGCAGCCTAGTTAAATCTCATCCCTCAGTTGTCGAAATTAATGTTGACAACACAAGTCTAAACAAATTCTGACAAGTGTCAGTGGTGAAACATTAATTTCCTGGAATAGGAAATTAAGAACTCCTGTTTGTTACTTTTCTACAGTTTGTAACAGTGACTGACTTCAGCTACATAGTCAAGCAAGATTGATCACTTTAAATTATTTATTAATAATGATTAATTGTGAGCGTTTAACCACTGGCACACAAGTCAATCAAAACTCTAGTTATCATTGTTATGTTCATGTTCAACTTTGCAAAAAACAAAGTCACTGGGGTTTATTTTTTTGTGCTATAACCCACCCTCCTTTTCATTATTGTAACTGTATTTGAACATAGAAATATCTTATTGAAAAGAGTGCCACAATACTTTTCTTTATTATATACTGTTAATTAAAAGGCAACTTTAATCAAAAGGTAACAGATCTTTAGGCAATAGCTTCATAACAGGTCATCTGTTACTCTTTTTTTAAAATTTGGAAGTAATTGCATTGGGGCACAGCAGAAAATATGAACAAATCTTTTTGTCAGTGAGTTCTATTAACCAAGGTGAACAACCTTTCATATTATGAGATGTGCCTGTAGATAAATACATGTACACATGTAGATATGAACATGCCCATATTTATATATGGGCACACATGGACACAAATACAGGTTCACATAAGACATTTTTCTCTTCTACCATAAAAATGCACATCATATCACATTGACATACCAGATTTATATACATACATGCACATATCCATACTATTTTTATCCCATTTGTCCCAGCAGTTTTAAGCAGAATTGCTCAGAATAAAACAAGATTTTTCTCTTCCAGTGACCTAGCTATAAACTGGATCAGTTGAGGATTTGGGGCAGCCCTGACTGAGATTCTGCTTCCCACAGCTAACCCCATATCTTAGTGCCCTGATTAACAATATTTGTTGACATTTTTCTATTGCTAAATTCATTTTTCATTGATTGTTCAAAATAGCATTTTCTCTTGACTTCATCTTTTAGCACAGGCCTAAACTGATTAGAAAGCACTGTGGTTCCTTTGTAAAAGCAATAGTATAGCTTACCCAGAGTTGCATCTTAAGTTATGCAGGAATACACATCTTCTAAATAAATAAAATAAAAATGCAAAGCTAATCATATCACTCCCAAGCATGAATTGTTTTGTTGAAGCAAATCTAAGTCATTTCACAAAGGCTTCATATAAAGTCACTTCAAAGATTGTTTTCCAGCACTACTAATCTCTTCATACATGCACATAATTAATGTAATCTAGATAACAAAAAATGGAATCTGGCAAAGTGGATGTAATAGAAAATAACGGAAAAGGTTATATAGACAGCATTTCCACAGAAAACTCAAAAAAGAATAAAAATGAAAAATAGATAATTCACAAGATACAATCTATAAAACAATCAATACTGGAGGAATTCAAAATGGATTGGAGTAATCAAAGAAGTTTGCATATATTTTGCCACCTATTTATCTTTCACAATATGTTTTGAAACTGTGTGATATATACATACACCAACCATACTGTAGCTAAATAGTTTTGACGGGGTAAATATGTACCTGGGCATTGCTTGAGATTCCAGAGTAAACTAGTCTTCATTTCCTAATGAAAGGAAGTTGAGATATATTGACAAGGTTGTTTGGAAGAAAACTGGAGGATGGAATGCTTGATTTCCTGAAAGAGTAACTTTGGGTTTTCCCTTGGGACAAACACAAAATATAAATACATTTCATTTATTTACAAATCAACTCAAGAATAATGCACACTCAATCACTTCTATTTCTTCTTCTAATGAATAAGTTACAGAGTTCCTGTGATGTAAACATAAATGTCTTGTAGAAGGCATCAATACTAATGCATTCTAATAAATTTTGAAGGATATTCCAATGAGCTGCAAATGCCTGCATTTAAGACATTGGAAGAGACAGATAGGATTGTGTCTCTCTGGCTTTTATAACACATAGGAGTCCGTTAGCTGGCTTTTATAACACATTATTCCGTTAGCTGTAGCTGGCTTTAGGGATCGGCGCTCATCTCCATTTCAAGGACGTTAAATCAGCGCTGCTCAAAGATGTTTCCACAATCATGTGGCCAGCATGATGTCACAGAGTTCTGTTACCTTCCCACCAAAGTAGTACCTATTTATTACGTGCATTTATATGCGTTCAAACTGCTAGGTGAGCAGAAGCTGAGGTGAGGATGGGAGCTCACCCTGTTACTCTATGCTCAGGTCTCGAACCTGGGTTGTCAGCTTTCCAGCCAAGAAGCCCAGTGTTTTAACCACTGAGCTTCCATGCCACCATTTATAACAACATATACAACTGAAATTTGTTGGTACCATTTGGGGGGGGTTGGGGCCAAAAAATGAGGCTGGGGACTATATTGGACCCACGAGCTTCAAACTCCACAACTTGGTATTAGATAAGACCTTACGGTCTGCTTTTATATATCTGTGTTGAATGGCCTAAACCCATTCACAAAACCTTCAATTTGTCAGAATCTCCAGTCAGAAACTATTTTTTATTTGCTACAACTAATATGGAAAATAGTTAATAATATAACTAAGTCCATATTTATGACTCTCCCCTACTGAGTGTTTGTTCTTTGAGCAACAGATTTTTCAGGTAATTTATCCATGCAAATATATACTTTCTTTTGTTTAACATAGGCACTCGTTTATTTTAAAGACTTCCTGGTCTATGAGTGCATTCCTTTTTCTTTTTTTAAAAAATGAAACTTGATTTATGGGTTACCTAACAGATCCCTCTACACACACAAGTCTAGGGCCTTATTTGCCCTTAAATAACTTGGTAAATTCACATTGGCACTAACTGTGTGTAATATAAACACGAAAAATGAAGCAGCTGGGTCACCAGGCTTTCCCTGCTATAAAAGGCTTCCTAGAGTGCTGGACAATATTTTCTGTTTCACAATGATAATTTATTGCACTTTTGGAAGAGAGAAGCTTTGTTTGTTTGCATGCTGATTTGGGACTCAGTGATGGAAATTTGGCAGTTCCTTAGACAGCAGCTTTAGCTGCCCTTCACTCAATAGCTGCCTTCCAAGGTGAAGAACATTAAGTAAGGAAGACAAGTAAGTAGCAGAACTGGCTGAGCATTTGTGTTTGATATTGCTACGATCATTTAAGCAGATGGACATCTTGCAGCTTAAAACTGTGCTTTTCACATGGTGGGTTAGATAATATACACATGAATATGTGTCTGTCTAAGACACTTCCATACAATAGAAAAAGTTCAAGAGGGCACATTTTCTTTAACCACAATTTCTAATAATTAATAATATCAATAATAAAAAAGAATAATACCACCATTATTTCTTGCAAAAGACAGAACATGCTTCTGTATTTGTAAGAACTGTATCCTCATATTAAAACCTTCTGCCCCTTACAGTGTAAACCGTTAATATTTGTTTTATCCTGTAGCCAATAGTTGACTAACATTGACTTCTGAAATAGTGTATTATTACACTAATACAGTGGTATCTCCGTACTCATTATTAATTGGTTCCGGGAGACATGATGAGTACCAAAAATGATGAGTACCAAACAATTTTTTTCCCATCAGGAATAAATAAATTTAATGCTTTCCCAAATCAAAGACAATGCATATTTTTAAGCAATAAGTAAAACGATAGCATTGTATATCATTACTTTACATGAAAAATAAACCTAAAAATTAATAAATACTTAGATTAAATAAAATAAAAACTTCACTTTGCTTGAAGTGATGAGAAAAAAAAGCTCAGAAATACACAAAATGACCACAGAAACTAAGATAATACCACCAGGGGTTATGCAGAGGGCAAGAGCTACCACATGACTAATGTTTAACCCTTTGTTTCAGCTGGAAAGAGTAGCAAGTCACAAGGCAATTGACATCAACATGTTCTACCTCGCGTGTTGAGTATCAAACGAGTACCGTGACAAATTTTTGTCATCAAAATGCACTGAGTACCAAATTCGATGAGTTTCAAAGTGATCAAGTATCAAGGTATGACATGTGCAAGTGATGGCAATTACTACTATTACTGCTGTACACTTGTTATTAAAAGCACAAATACTTGTTTTTTAAAAAATATGGATATGATATGGAAACAATGAGTTTTATTGTTTCATCGGATGCTTTCCAAAGTAGAATATAAATGGAATAAATAAATTTATTTTGTCTAGTTCGGTGTGCACATTCTTTGACTATTATTTTGAAGGCACACTACAAAATAGGTGCATGAGACTTCGATACTAGGGTAGACTGGAATGTCAGCAAACAAACAAATGTTTTAGAGGAAAGCTTAGTGCTAAACTGTTTTTATCATGTTCCCATAAACTCATCAGCAATCAGATTTAATATAAAAGAAATGTCATACCTATACATTTTTCTATAAAATATTTGCTGGACAAAGAGCATGAATGGATTGCAGTATTTTTTTTAGGAAGTTTACAAAGTGAATGGGAATATAGTACAGGGTTTCCTGTTTGAGCAGGGGGTTGGACTAGAAGAACTCCAAGGTCCCTCCCAACTCTGTTATTCTGCTCTATGAGTTACCGTTTGTGTGTGTGTGTGTCTCTTAGGATCTCCATTATTATCTCCAATACTTGAATTACCCAGCTGTTCATACAACATAGGCAATCACCTAGGCATTCCTGGAAGCAACATTACCGAAGCTGAAGTTTGAATCAAGAAGACTTTCTAACAAAAACTGTAATATAAGATGGTGCAGTATCTATCTTCCTGGACTAGCACTTCACTGATTTGTTGATGATAGATATATGTGACTTACTGATATGCTACTGAAATTAGATGATAACCTTGAAGGCAGTTGCAAGAGTTACACAACAATACCAGAATACCAATACTAAGAGAGCACCTTTGCTGACTTTCCTGCCTCCTTTTCAGACCCATATTCTCTGGCAAACGTTTCCTACATCTAGCTTCCTGAGCTTTCAGAAAGCTGCACTTTCTTTCCAAAGACAGCTCGGCTTTCCTATGGCCCAGGGAACCATATGCAGAGACTAGTCACCAGAGAAGGCAGCAAAGGCAGTGAAGAGGAGGTACAAAGCACAGTGAGGCACTTCTGCTTTAGCCATGGTGGCTGGAAACAAAAGGCAAAAAGCCAATGTAGGTGGGAGAACAAATGCTTGCTGACACTTTCTGAGGTGGACTGGGGCAGGCGCAACTTGGCACCAAATTGCTATGATAGGCTGGGGAGCCATGTGTAGGAAGTATTTGTTGGAGAAGCTGGAGTGCCTGGGGTAGCCATGAGTCTGAAAAGAAGACAGCAAAAGTAGTGATGTTGTAGGAGATAACCAGGCTGAGCCTGAAGGAGGGGTAAAACGGGTCATCAGCCTGAAGTCCCTTTGTGCCTACAAGACATCTAAGTCTTCAATTCTGTTGAGTCTTATCTACTGGCAATTTGCTTTGACTATTAGTAGTTCAGACTCTGGTAGAGAGGTTAAGTTTGCAATAAAGTTTTATATTCATTTGATCTGCCTGAACTCCTGATTTCCCATGCTTGACAGATATGCTTCCACCTTGGTCATGGAGGCTGGGTACAAAAGGTGAAAGGTCAGAGAGAAAGGCCTGCTGGGCAAAGAAATACTTGTTGGCAGTTGCTGGAATATGCTGGGGTGGCTGAGGTTTCCTGGGCATAGCAAACAGACCCAGAGCCATATCGGCCAGAGGCTGCTTGCTTCCCTACAAGGCAGAGTACAAGGTGGCCAAAGGGCAGAGATGAGGGGGGAGATAGGCAGGGGGAAGTTGGAGGCAGTCCTTTATTTTACTGCCAATTGGGGTTGGGAAGGACCAAGCCAAGAATGGCTTGGATTGGGATAGGTATTCCAAGATTCTTGGTTAACTGGGATTGCTATCATAAATCAGAGCAGTCACACGTCATCTTACTTTATGACCATGTTGCTTGTGATGGAAATTCCAGTACCCATTGTGGTCTTCAATCGAGCACTGCTTGTAGTTCGCCGACTAGTTTTCTCTCTGAGGGCCAAAGATAAAAATTATTAGCTGCTCAAGAATTTTGCCACTGCTTCACCGTTCTTCAATGTATTTCATCTTTTATGAGCTCTCCGAGCCTCCTTCCTTTTCACGTGCAATATCTCCCCCCCCCATTGTTGCAGAACGATAAACCGCACGTCTATTCTGTTGTTCGTGATCAAGAATCCTATTTACCCTCTATTCGCAAGATAAGACCCCAATTATAAAAAATACACCATTCCCTTTGTTTAAAAAAAAAAAAACAGCAGAAAAGATTGAGATCATGAGCTGCGATCAAATGGTGGTTTCATCCAGTAAATTTGATTTTTTTTTTCCTCCAGGATGACAAGAGTAAGTGACCTGTGAGATCTCTTAAGCAATGATGCTTTCACGTATGATTTTTCTGAGCTGCTTTATGTAAATATACACCATAGCAAGGGAGACCATGAAGAATTTCCATATTTTATATAGTTATTGTAGGTAGCTCTTAGATTTAAATAACCGCAATGTTAAAAGATGTCACAGAAAAGTCACAGGGAAAAAAATCAAATTTACTGAATGGAGTCACCATTTTACCGCAGGCCACGACTGCAATATTTTCTGTTTTTTTAAAAAGGACACACACACACACACACACAGAGTATATACATTCCATAGTAGGCTGTGTACACATTTAGTAACATACAGAAAAATCCTAATAATAAATTGTTTAAATTTATTGTGTAAAGTCAAATATTTTATTGGCTGCATGAAACAAGAAGAGTCTAATAGTATTTTGACTAAACAGCAGCTGTTATCTTTGTTTCAGTTCTTGGAAGAATAACATGCTTTATTCATATACTCTTTGTGTTTCTTTGGATTACTGATTAAACATGAAATTTTAGCATCATGTTCTTTATGCTTAATGTCTAAGATCAATTAACCCAAAAAATATTCTTTACTGAGATCAAACTCCAGAACTATAAAATTCTGTAAAATAAATCATCGCAGGAGTAGGTAGATTTTAAGGATCAGCAACATCCTTATGGTGAAAGATATGATATTCCATCTCAAGTCACAAACAAGAAAAAGTAATGAATAAACAGGCACTAAAAAACCCCCTAATTATTAGCTGCTCAAGTTTTGGCCATTGCTTCACCTTTTTTTCAATATATTTCAGCTTTTATGAGGGCTCTGAGTCACCTTCCCTTTTATGTGCAATCTTTTTTTTTATTGTTGCAGAATGAGTAAGTAATGAGTAATGTAATGAGTAATTCAGTAGTAGTACCACCAACTTGTAATACTTGCTCACTGCTTGTGCTGGAAGGAAAACTATAGAAATTATTTATTTTGGGATTGAGTAACTGCTTCTCTTGTTTTTATCAGAGAAATTGGGTTCCAACTTGCTGGAAGAAAAATCCATATGGTTCAGTTCCAAGCCGGGGGAAAGACACTGGAAGCAAAATGGAGGCTGGAGGCTGATTGGAAAGAAAGGTTCTCTTTATTGATGAAGCAGAACCACCAACCACATGTGATTTTGGGCAGCTGACAAAATGGAGCTGAGAATGGGTGGTTTTCATACCTTCTTTGGGCTTTGTATTTGAGCTTCCTGTTCCTGTGCAAGATCATATCCTTTAATATTCTATTTGGCTGTTGTCAGATTCCTATGGGGTCATGGCTGGTTCTATAGGCAAAAGGGGAAATGCAAATCCTAGGTGCTCGCCTGAGCTAATTTTGTCAACCTTTTGTTTGTTGCTTATCTGGAGTTTCTATCTGACCCAGTCTTTCTGAATGGATTACCAAATCTGCATTTTTAAAAGCTGGCCTCCTCAGTTTCTGCTTGGGGCAGGGAAACTGGGGCAGGGAAACTGGGGCTGGTTTCTGCCTCCCTTAAGATTTTTCATTTCTCCTTTAGGGGAAATATTTTATCCTGCCTTTTTAATATTTCCCAGAATATTTCATTCTTCTGGGAGTGGGGAGGCTTCCTACAAACTGAAGACAAATTTCTAGAAATGTCATGCAAAACAATGGATTACTGTTTATATTGATAATTTTGCGCAAAGGAAATTAATGACCATTAATTTAGTGACTGTTTGAACTTATAATGGTGCTGACCAAGTGGTACTTACGACTGGTCCTCATACTTATGATGGTTGCAGCATCTCAGCAGTTACGATTGTTATCTGGGCTACCTTTTGTGTTGTCTAAACAAATGCAAGACAATATAAACAAACGCTTCAAAGAAAACTGCTAAGCTATTTAGGCCAAGCTATCGTCAAAGCATTGGTGAACTTAGCTCTCTCTTTATTTAGTTTTGAAGAGTGATACTTTTTTCAAGGCAGAAGAGCCCCTTGATAGCTCATTTACATTGACATGATGATGTCAGAATGGGCTGTCAGCCAAAGTTACCTTGTGAAAAGTAAATGCTGCTGCTACTTCAAGGGTTTGGTAAAGCTCTTAATGAACAGGCTCTTGTTTTACATTAAAGGAGAAACAAAGCAACAGGTAAAAAAAATATGCTGATCTCAATGCTAGCATTTGAATCAGAAAACGAACAAGGTTTCTGTTTCTTTGGAAGATAAAAAGGTCCAGCTGAGCGAATACATTTCCATATCACGTGGCCTACACAAAGAATGATTGGTTGGCAATCCTTTTATTGGGATCAGACAAGGAAAGAAAGGCCAGGAGATGCGAGCAGTCAAAAATATTTATTCTACATTTATAGAAAGTGCTGCTCTTATTCATGATATGTAAGACATTGTTTTGTATACCAGCTCAGTCTAGCTGTCCATCAAATATGTTCTGAAGGGCACAGGTTGTTTGGTAGAAGTCTTTTCCTATCCTTTGCTCTTATCTGGAAATGGAGGGGATTGAAGGTCAATCGCTCTGCTTGCAAAAACTCTCTGTATTGCTGCTACAATCACAGCTTCATATCTTTATGCCGCATTGATTTAAATGGTACAGACATAAGGACATTGATATCAATGGGACTTAGGGGTTTTTCATGCACGAGCAGCTTTCATGTGGTGTGGTCTCTTATGGGTAGGGAGCATACAAAGAAAAATGCACATGTAGTTAGAAGTTCCAACAGAATAAGACAGTAAGTAAAGACAATAAAGGGCATTTTTTTGTTCTTTTGTTGCTATTGGGTGAACATTCATTTTTAAAAATAGAAAGGAGCCACATGCATGAGAATACTACTGAAGTCTAGAATTTAGTACTTGATTTATTTATTTTTTCATTTCACTGTCATGTATTTTGAGACATGGCAACAAAAATGAAAAAAAACAACAACAACAAAAAATGGTGCCAAGCTTTGAACTACCATGCCAGCAATGAATATTCTGAATAGGATTCATAGCTCACACAGCATCTGCTGGATCTTACTGTATAATAGTACAGTAGGTACTATCCTCCCCTCGGTGTGATTCTGAGTGCCACATCAAACTGTAGTTCACATCGTGATTGACTGCAAGCTGAGGACGTATACTAATCCAGTAACTGATTTCTTTCATGCGTACGATGCTGTGTTTCAATGGTTAGAAAGCCCAGACATTGGTATCTGAATATAGACCTTCTTAGCATTCATATTGTATTGTGTTTTTTTTTAATCTAGGTGAATTGTTAATACATATTACAAAGCCAAGTATGGTATGCCATGTGCTAAATATATAAATAGCACTTCTTTCTTAACTCAGATTAAGAACCCAAATAGAAGGATAATGTAAATGTCACGGCTCAAACCTGACACATTTTCCTATTCCAATTTTAAACAGTTATGGTTGCCGGTCCTGAGATTATGTAACCCTAACACAAAGGTGTCAAACTCGCCATGTCACATTGCCGTCACATGTTGTTTTGCGACCTTTTTCCCATTTGCTGAGCTGAGCTGGGTGTGGCCTGCATGTGACGCATCTGGCCCACGGGCCTCCAGTTTCACATGCCTGCCCTAACATGATGCCTTGGAAATTCCTGGGTGCATTGGGCATTATGAGTAAGAAAAAGCAAAGGTGCTGCTACAACAGGGCTGTTAAACTTGCAGTGTCACACTGTCATCACATGACTATCGTAACTTTTTTCCCTTCACTAAACTGGGGATGGGCGTGGCCAGTGCGTGACGCATCCGGCCTGGAGGCTGCAAGTTTGACACCCTTGTACTACAACACACACAAATGAATATTGAATTTCTACCATTTTTCACAATCTCCAAATAAACATATTGTCCCTGACACATATTTCTTAGTTTATGAATAGTTCATGAATAGAGGGTTTGTTCACACAAGATTGTCTATTAATCCAAGTAATGATTTCCATGTATACATGAATGTTGCCATTGGAAAAGCTACTATGTCCACTAACCATTGCCAGGGCTAGGGCTCTATTCCAATATGCACCTACAGGTAGTCCTCAACTTACAACCACAACTGATCCCCAAATTTCTGTTGCTAAGTGAGACATTTGTTAAGTGAACCACTGCAGCCCATTGTGTAGCTAGAGGTTCCAATAGAACAGGGGTGTCAAACTCGTGTCATCACGGCGGCGTCACGCAACATATCGGGACTTTTTTCCCCTTCGCTAAACTGGGCGGGGGCGGGGCCAGCACGTGACGCATCCAGCCCGTGGGCCGTGAGTCTGACACTACTGTGATAGAGTAAGAGAGTAAGTAAGGGCTGCAATCCATTTTATGACCTTTCCCGCTACATTTGTTAAGTAAATCACTGCAGTTGTTAGGTTAGCAACAGGGTTGTTAAGTGAATCTGGCTTCCCCATTGACTTTGCTTATCAGTAGGTCACATGACCCTGGGACATTGCAACTGTTATAAATACATGCCCAGTTGGCAAGTATCCAAATTTTGATGACATGACCACAGGGATGCTGCAACAGTTGTGTGGTAAAAAATGCTCATAAGTCACTTTTTTCAGTGCCATATTGTAACTTCAAACGGTCACTAAATGAACTGTTGCATTAATGATCTATTAAATGAAAATGTTGCTGCAATTTCAGAGCCGAATTCCACTAAATTACTACCAGATTTAAAATTTGCAAAGCCCAGGTACTGAATCTTAGGTTAAAATAAACCTAGTGCCATCAGAGAAGAATGTTACCATATTAATTTCCAAATACTAACTTCCTAATACTAACTTCCTAATACTTTTTTTGCTGAATTCTCCCATTTGTTTCCAGCCAGCCTTACTACTGTAAATTATTTCTGTAACACAAAAAATCAGCTGAAACACCTGTCTCAGCTTATTAATACTTTAAAAATTTAGAAAGTAGTAGGAGAATATTGCTCCTGGCTCTGAAACCGCAATAGGTTTGGAGCTCATGGTGCTTATTTAAAAATTGCCCAGAAAATATCAGGTACATTAAAACATTTATGGGAAAAGACTTGGAAAGATCTCCATCTAAGACTTTGTATACCAATGATCATTCGGAATCAATGGAATACATTACTGCCTAGGAAATAGGCCACTTCATGTCAATTATTTTTATTAAGTTTCATTATAAAATAAAAATACAGGAAAAAAACACAAAAGAAAACTAAGAAGAAAACTGCAGAGAGAGAGAAAAAAGTAACTTCTGACTTTTTTCAGTGCAATAAAATACAAAAATAAAAAATCAACCTTTTGTTTTACGCTTCACAACATTTCAAGTCATTTCCATATAAACAAAATCATTTTAATCATCAACACCTAAAATCAAAGTTTCATTTTTTTTGTTTTGAGCAAAAAGTCCATAAGTAATTTCCAAGTAAAACGAGATAAACTCTTCTCTTTAATTAAAAGCAGGTTCGCCATGCTATCTCCATTACATTTCCTATCCATTTCCATTGGAAATAACCAAACGTGTCATTTCATAACATGGTGACATAGTACAATTATTCCAGTGCATGCTGAAAAAGGTTTTTTTTTCCCCCACGCTAAACTTAGTCTTGTATTGATGAAGAAAACTTTCAGCTGTGAAATGTTACTTTCATGTAAAACATATCCTTTAAGCTGAGATTCTAGGGGTCCAAGAACAGTGTCCCAGCAGATGCCGTCAGACTGATTGATTTCTCCCATCTGAGGCTGAAGTCAAAGTTGTGACCTTGAAGATGGGCATCAGACATCTGATATTCCTTTTTGTAAATCTCCTGCTGACCACTACGGTAGGTAATTTTAATGCCTGCAAAGTTTCAATTTGGAAAGCCAAACTAAAGGGCAGATCCAAGTACATTCTCCTTTACCGGGGGTGGAAAACTGCTCAAAACAAGAGACCAGAGCACAAATTTCTTTAGATCCTCATTTTGGAGACAGTGAGGAAAGGATTTTTGTGTCAACCACTATCATTCAAGCATTCTTTATAAGCTTAATAGCTTAATTCTTATCGCATGGGGCATGTGTGACTATTATTAAATCCAGTCTACAAGGTGAATAATAATTAGTTTATAGTTTTAAAAAAACCCTGCTTTCTAGTTACTTTTCAGCTAGAAGAATAGGATTGCTTAAACCTATGGTTCTTGCCCTGATTTTCCTCAATTCTAAGTTTCTAATATTTAAGAGAATCTTTCTTAAATAAAAGAAATAACTATTCAATGGCCTTTTCTGGTCAGATCTGATTTCTACAACTTAATCTTCATCACTTTGTAACAGGAAAGACGATTAAATACAACCTTCCTCTCCTTCAGGCTCCTTCTATTATTTTGAACCTTTAGAATGGTTTAGATATTTCAAGGGCATTGATGTTCATTCTTAATCAAGAGAAAACAAAACAAAGAAACAAATGTGATGATACAACACAACCTTTGGCTTTCATATTTGTCTCGCAATGTTGCATGCAGGCATGTAGAGGGAAGATTTTGCATTGGGACATCACAATATATACTTGACCCTCTTGTCTATCCATAGATGCCTAGGTTGAAGGGTGTATTTCCAGATGCCTTCTTGAAGCTTTGCTGGATTCTGCTACATATTTAAAGTTTCAACACTATCTTTTTATACGAGTTCCTCCTTTTCTTCCACCACAAGTTTAAGTCTTCAGATATTCCCTCAGCAGACTTTTCTCAGACTGACAACTTGGTCCCTATGGATATACTACTTCTCCTTTCAAAGCAGAATCAAAAATCATTGATTAGTCTCCTGCTATTCAGTTATTCAAATCATTCCATAGTAACTATAATGATCTAAGCCTAATACAGAATAAGAAAGTTATGTTTATAGCTGCTTTTAAAAAATAATTTACTGAAGTTACTTCAATAATCAAGAATGCTTAAATCAATAAAAAACCTGCAACATAAAAAGTAGAATGATATGAATATAGCTAACATGGAATTAAAGGTAAAGATTGGAGTATTGTAGCAATTAAAAGCTTAGTGAAGAGGTGTGCTTTTGCTACCTTTCTAAATATTTAAGACAGTGGATACCAAATGCGTCCTAAGGCATGTGTTCTTCAGCTTAGGAGCCATCTCTATCACATGGTCATGAGGGAATCTTCAAGTTGGCCTTTCCCATTGATATACAGTAACTATGTAGGCAGGTTCAAAGTAAAAAAGGAGCCTTCAGTGATCGTCAAAACACAAGCTGATAAGGACTCTAAATGACACCTTGAATTGTATCCACAAAGCTCCTCATAATTAATTATCCCAGTATAGGTATCATATGATCCTTTTCTCAAACTTCCCATATTCTAACTATGCTTTGTGCAGAGGTACTTCTGCATGCTGATTGGTTAATCTGACTTCTGTTCTGGGCTTCGTTATTTGTGTGTCCCCTAGCCAGAATGAACATTCATGGATGTATACATGCAACAGCTATGCAACTGTCTTTGAATGACAGATGTGTATGTTCCCTGAGATGCATTGCTGGAGAAGTCTGCTCAACCCTGAGCAGCTCAGAAAGTGTTGTGATTGGCATGCTAGCTGTAACTGTGTATAAGTTTGCATCTTGCCTTTATTATTTTTATAAATCAGTCAAGCACTGAACATATCCAACACATGTTCCTCTTCCTATTTTTACCGTAACAATCCTGTGAGGTGAGTTCGGGCTGAGAGTGAGTTATTGGTTCAAAATCATGCAACTGACTTTCACAGTCCTATTTATTTGTGCAACATATGCCTTGTTCCAGCTGCAACCTGGAAATGGGGATTAAGGAGTACCCTCAGACTAATTATATGTGAAAAATGCTGGATTTTCTCTAATTTTTCAGCCTGCCATTGATTCACGTGAGAAGAATTATGAACCAGTTTCTATCCAACCATAAAAGTCACCTTTCATAGAGAGCAACAGGTTGTAAAAAGTGAGAAAATGTCTGTTTTTCTTCATATCACCCTGCTGATTTGAATAATTTTGTATTTTAATGAAAAGACATTTCATTTATTTTGTTTCTCCAAAAGAACAGAAATCTGCTTCCTGCTTAATCCACTTGGATTAAAATAAAGCTTCAATGAGCTTTAAGATTAGATATAATTTGAAATTCATATCTTTTGGGGTCTTAATCACACTCTGTAGCAACTACACCGACCATGAGCATTACACATAATTTTCCAATGTAAAGAAATAATACTTATTGTTTCTTTATGGCTACTATTGTCACCTTCTTAGCAGGCATTTAATACCTCATAAATTCATAACATCTCTTTCTCTTTATACGTGCTACTATTCACACAGAAAAATTTTGTTGCAGCATCTTTTAACAAAAGGAGATCATCCAGAGTTTTTATGATAAAGGCTTAACTTGCTCTGAGCCCCTTTATGTGCAATATGATATTACACACATTGGATAACAGCTTTATTGGGATTGACTCAAAAATTTGTTTTTGTAAGCCATTTGTCATTGAAGACATATGGTAAAGTCCTTATCTATCTTCATGAATTTCTGATTTTCCAAAAATTTTATGACAAAATCTGTGCAAATGTAATAGTTCACATTATTATATGATGGCTGGCAAGTTTTAGAAGCCTGATTGGTCTAGTAGTTAGGGCCCCAGCCTAGAAATCAGGAGACTGTTCATAGGGCACAACCATACCACTGTAGGCATTTTTATCACATTCCTTTGTTATTGGTCCAACAACCATCTGCTGCTGGACTATATCATGACTGACATAGTTGAGAAGGGACATGTGTAATATTCAAGGGAGCTTATGTTATCTCCATGGTATAGAAAGGGCACTCAACATTTTTGGTGGTTGGCCAGCACTCAGTACCCTACAGTGCTACTGAGGACCTAAATATTCTGACTCTGTAAACCGCTTAGAGAGGTCTGTAAAGCACTGTGAAGCAGAATATCAGTCCAACAGCTATTGCTATTATTCTATACAGTTTCAATCTGAGGTGATATTTTAAAAAAAGAAAGTTTACAATGGCAAAATATTATCAATGAAATTAATGAATTTACATTAAAATCATGTGTTCAGAATTCATATTAAAACTGCACATTACACATATTAATTTTAACAGATTTTTAAAACTGTTAAAAAAGATTTAATGTGAATGATTTGGATTGATCCAGATGTCCACACCTCTGATTACTGTATGATGATGGAAATGGTGTTGGTTGCATCTTCACCAACATCAGGGTTTAATTCTCTGAAGGCCTGTGACAGCATATGGCAATTATTCCAAGTACAGAGTGGCTTAAAAGATTAAGATTTCATTGCTGTCATTCTGGCCCATGTATGTGTTTGTGGCCTCAGTTCATAATTCAAATTGTTCATAATTCCATTTTCCCAAATATGGCTTTTCAAGCAAATCTTCTGTTCAGGTTCATAAAAGAAAAATATGAACATCTGTCATCCAAAAATTGCTAGTTTTGATGGCACTTAGCACAATTGCCATTAAAGTCTTGGCATTTACCATGCCATAATATTTCCCTTTTCACCTTATTTTCAGAATACTTTTATTCTGATGGGGGAAATGCTGAAATAATTTAAGAAGCTTAGTCTCTAGAATTTCAATAGCTGAATGGCATTATCTCAATCTAAAACTGAAAAAAAATGTGTCAACACAGATGGGTTCAGACTCATTATCTGAGCATGGAAACAGCTCTTCCAAAGATTTTATTCACATAAATGTATGTTAAATTAACAACCAGTTAGGGAAAACATGCAGGATGTGGCTTCTTGAGTTCTTTCCAACCTTTTTACTACCAGAGCCCAGAGAATGTCTGCATTTTTTCTTCTGGGTGGTGATATACTAATGTGTTATGTCTAAATGTATTTGTGTCTGTTTCGGTTTTTCCATCACGTTGCATCTATATAAGTTTATGTCTGTGTGAGTGCATTGGGAAGCACAGGGCAAGCAACATATGCTTCAGTCTAGCTCATGTGACCTGGATGGAAGAGGAAGACAGGCTTAAAATGAAGTAGTTGGCTGCATTCTGACTTAAGGTCCCACCTCATGTCCAGTAAAGATGCACTGAGGATTTTTCCCCTTTAGGTTTATTCTCTTAGAAATCCTAATGCCAATCCAGCACATTTTCAAGCAAATATTACAACTCATTAACAACTTGGGGTGGGAGTAGGATCCTGGAAATTGTAGCAAAAGCTTTGTTTTGTTTATTTTTGGGTCACACAGCAGAATCTTTGAATAAATTTGGTTATCCATAAAAGCAGACATATGCTTACTTGAGTCTTTGAAAAAGCAAAGGTAGGGTAGAGAACAACATGCAGTGTTTATGTTTGAACGATTACGATAATCTTGTGATATTTTTTTTTAAGTTTCTGTCAGTCCAATGAAAAATAATTGGGAAGTCTTTTAAAATTTTACAGGGACTGAGCTGTGAACAGAAACTGGCATTAATTCACTCCAGTTCATCGATCTGCAGTGGAACCAGTCAAAGACAAATGATCTGCTTCTTCTAAGAGAGGATAAAGAAGGAAAATACTTATAGTGCAAGTACTCCACTCATACTTATTTGCAAACAGGCTGCAGTGTTATTTATTGTGTAATCTACATTATCCTTTTCTGGCAATGAATGCTAGGTTGTTCCTTCACAGTTTGTATGCGCATATTTTTTCAAGAAGTTAATTGAATGACATTGGAATCACTACAGGTGGTCCTTGGTCATCGAACACCCATTCAGCAGCTTGTGAAACTTACAACCAGCCCTGATTTCCAACTGTCACATTATCAATGGTCATGTGATTGTAATTTGTCAATTTCCTTGTGGCTTCCCTCAAGCAAAGTCATTGGGGAAGCTGGTAGGAAGTCAGAATTCATGGTCACATGAGGCATTTGTTTAACAAACCACATGGTTCACTTAATGATGGTAATCAGGAACTGCTGGAAGTGCCATTGCTGAGTGGTATGGTTTACAGCTGCATCACTTACCAATGGATCCCAATTACTGAAGCAAGAACACTTGTATAACTTTTCATTAATTTAATCCAACAAAATATAGCATAGATATGAAAGGTTGCCACAGGTCAGGGGTTCGTAGTCTGCAACCCTCCAGATATTGCATTGTAAGTATAGACACAACATGGCATTTGAATTACTTTGTCACTACCTTTGTGGCTCCTCTACCAAGTATTAGCCTGCGGTGTATTTATTGAAGTGGTATATTTCTTAAAGTATCTAAAAATAAGATGGATGAAAAAATAGTTTGTTCATCTAATATCTTGGTGATTCTGATAAATACTGACCTCCATTTTTTCCCTAGTTATTCATAACTGATGCATAACTGCAGTATAATAGCAGAAACTGCAATTTCAATATAACTATATAAGGTTATATTTTCTTCTACGTAATTAAAATTTGTTCATATAATTGGATGGCTAGTTTTGTTATTAAATAGTTTGTCTTTGATTTTATAATATACCCCATTATAATGTGTTTTTTCTTCAAAAAAAACTTTAGTAAATGTGTATGCATAAGTCTTTTATGGGACAGTTAACTATGTGGGTTAAGTACACTTCACAGTCCACTAAACGTAATTATAATGTAATTATATGAAGGTACAATTAAAATATAAAGTATAACTTCATCACAAACTACTGTATTCTTTGGCCCATAAATACATTCCAAGCAATTACATCTCTAGCTTTTATCAGTGGCACCAGACGTTTAATATGATACAAACCTATCACATACATCTTGCTGGCTGGGGAATTCTGGGAGTTGAAGTCCACAAGTTGCCAAGGTTGGATAGTCCTGGTTTATATACTGAATATTACTGCTTTGCTACCATGCTAAATCTGGGTGAAGAGATGAGGTGAGTCCTGCTATTTAGGGTCAGAGAATGACCCTGGTTAGTGCCATTGTGTTGGAGAGGAACTGTTTTGATTAGGTGTCTGCAGGGAAGGGCCCAGGGAGAAAACAAAAAAAAATGTTCACTGTGATATTAGGATGCAGAACTTCTCTTTTGAGTTTTGGCATGCACCATTGTGATGCAAATGTGAAAGGGCAGAGCTTTTGTCATGAGGTCAGAAAACACATTTTGTCACTGCAGTTTCAAAGTGTTCAAAGTGTTAGCGATATTGTAAAGGTTAAGAGTTGACTCTGTTTGGTTATTGGCATTCTGGTTGATTATGGCTGAAATGAAAAGAGAATGATTTTAGCACATCTCACTCTGCCCCTATAGATGTGAACAAGAAAAGATCCAATTATCCTGTTTACATACTCTCTTCCTAACTATGGAAAGCATTCCCTTCCTAGAACAATGTCCCCTATCGTTTCAAAGTAAAAAGAAAGGAATAAGAATCATCCTACCAAAGGCAGAATGAAATTGACTAGAGGTAGCATGGATCCAGACCCATGGAATTGTCTGAAGCAAATCTAATAAGGAAATGATCAACTTAGCAAAACCACAAATGTTCCATGTAAATTGGAGACAAAAGCCTCATCTCATCAATGTTCCACCTATTTCTTATCAAGCACACAACAGTAATTTTTGGTAAATCTGCCACTGCTTAAAAGCATGCTTTTTTCTTAATAATAGAATAATTTCCTTATATAGGTAAAACCTGTCTATTTTCCCCTGTACGGTCATAAAATCCTGACAGTAAATCAGAGCTTGAACATTTCTGACAACACAATTCAAAATTTTTTATAGAGTCTTACTTTCTTCTTTTCTTCTTCTTTTGTGATTTGCAATCCAATGATTGTTTTTTAATTAATCATGTGATTTTCCTCCTGGGTGTTAAACTACATTTTGTTTTTTTCCATGACAGTGCCCTGAAATTACATCATATTGTTCACTTCATTAGACAACAGTTCCATAGAACAGGGGTGTCAAACTCAAGGTCTGGGGGCTGGATCCGACCTGTGAGGTGCTTAGATCTGGCCTGTGGGGACATCCTGGAAACAGCAAAGGACTGGCCCATAGTACCTCTGCCAGCGAAAACAGAGCTTGGGAGGGCCGCACGCTGCTCTCCTGAGCTCTGTTTTCCATGGCAGAGGGTTGCAGGAGGCCATCGCAGTCGAGAACAGAGCTCGGGAGCCTATTTTTGCTGGCAGAGTGCTCAGGCCACCACAGGTACCCCCAACATGAATGACATTGAGCTGGCCACCCCCCCCCCCACAGGTCAAACACAACCTGGATGCAGCCCTCAATGAAATCAAGTTTGACACCCCTGCCATAGAGTCTCCATAGAAAATAGGAGCTATGTTCCTGGAATTCTCAGTACAACACAAATTCAATGAATTACTACCTACTACCCCAAACTAGTGTAATGTTATTACTTGTTATTTGTACTCCAAACTTTGCAAAACATTCAGTAACAGTATATGCATTTTATGTAAACTTTCATGTAAACCCAAATGTTAGAACTATAATATATATAATTTTATATCCAGTAAAGAAAATCTGATTCAGAACTTCAGAAATTTGTACAAATCCTATTCTCATTTCCAAATTGACTTGAATTCTTTGCTGGCTCAAACTGCGTACTGATATATTTATGGGAACACCATTAATGGACTGAAAGAGTGAAAGCCATCAGGGAATAAGAAAGATGGACTGATGCTAATTTTAAGAAATCTTTCCTTTCTAAGTCAATTTAGAGAGCTTCTTATGTCCAAGATTTCAAAAAAGAAGGAATCCCAGTGCCTTTTAACCAACATTCTTCATTAAATTGAGAAAATGCAACACTGCAGCTGTTTGGCAGTGTCCCTTAAAATCCAGCTGAGATTTTAGACCTTTCTGTGACTGCACCCCTGTGGTTTGCATTACTTTTTTATGGGATTCTGTTTTATGGGGTGCTAAATGGCTTAATTACATTTATTCTGCTTGCTTGATTATATCCTATTTAATCTGATACAGGAAATTTCTTTTTCCCAGATGAAGAAGTCCTTGCATTTTCGGGGGTGGGGGTGGAGGTTTTTTGTTTTTTTTTAAATAGACAAATCTTTAGGGATTATTGAACATACTACTGAATTGCTTATTTGCTGAGAAGTATATGAGTTTCCAAACCACAGTGAAATTGACAAAAATTATGTACTGGATGCAGTAAAAGAATAGAAGAGTTATATTCCCTATGTTGGTACTAAAACTTTAGCTGAATTTTATAAATAGAAAATATTAATTCACATTCTAATCTAACCCCTAAAGAAAAGATTCAAAATAATTCAGGTGCAAACAGCAAAGTCCATAAAATTAGTCTGTGAACATATTTAATGTGGGGTAAACATATATAATTAAGCTGAATTGAATCAAGAATTTATAACCTCCTAGAAGTTGCTGGACAGAGCTCTTAATGGCCCCAATAACTAGTTCAGTTCTCCTATCCCTAATTTGAATATTGCCTTTTCAGAACAGTTGAAAAAATGTATTACTGTCCAAATTAGTGAAAGTGTTACATCCAATCTCCAGCAAACTACATTCTTAATTCTTTGCATCTCCTTTAGATCATCAAGGATGACTATTTGACAATTGACATACATTCATATCTGGAAAACCAGACTACAGTGATACATAAACCTCTCCCATGTGTTATTATTAATTATTATTATTAATTATTTCATTATTATTACATCAAGGATAAACATGGAAACTGCAACTCAGTTATTCCCAAAGGATATCAAGTGTTCATCCTCTTGGGACTTTCTGCAATGACTCAGATACAAATATTTTCCAAAATAGCCTCCATATCAAATGAAGACTATGTGGCAATCCCATGAGCTGGGAAAAATTATGTGTTTTCCAGTTGATGTAGCCATAGGTAATGCAAGGCCAATGAGACTAGGCAAACTGTGTTATTGTTCAGACCACAGCGGATGATTTAATTTTGTTTTTAAGGAAGCTGTTTTACAAGGTACACATTTTGTTATACCAATTCTGAGCCATTTTCTGGAAATGAACTGATTGTGGTATTTTTATTTTATTAAATTTGTTTGCCACCCATCTTACCACAGGGTAACTCTGGGTGGTTTACAATGTTGTTACAATGCATTGTGTTTAATTGGGAGCTAGTACTGAAATGGATTTATTTGGTGCTAGTTTATTTTTCCCTTAAAAAAGTTGACACATGAACAATGTCATGATTATTACACACAAATGCTTATTTATTGGATCTCATTTTTGCTCTCAAATCTAAGAGAGGATGTATTTCTATGTGCATGTTTGATAATGATGGCTCTTAATTGGTCCCTGCACTATTTTAAGCTTAGCTCTTAATTAATGGGGGGGAAATAAAGATAATTTTTGGATCAAGTCCCACTGATGGAAATCATCTCGGCATAATCCTACAAATCATTGCTTCCCCCACCCCCCCATATCTTTGTGATATTCCAGACATGTTATAGGGATCAAATAACCACCTGCTTTGGATATGGCATATGTAGATAATCAGGCATATTTTTTTTTGTCTCTAAACAGCAGGACATTAGATGTAGCAGCTGTGGCATCAACAGGATTCTTTGGTATGCATTCAAGTTTTGTTTTTCATTTTTATTTTTGAATGATACCAATTCAAGAATTGAAACTTTTTGTACAGAATCTCTTGGAATCATTTTTTCTACCTTGTTCCTCTTTCTCCAAAATTAAACAGACCATAAAGACTAGACTCTGCTGATAACACTACTCTGATAGTTGAAAATGCAAACGATCTGCAAGACACAGTAGTGAAAATTAAGTAGCAGAGTAGGAAAAATGGGAGTATGATTAATTATAAGGAAGATAACAACTAGCCTTAGAAATGACAATGAAGACATAAAATTAATGCATAGCTTCTGCCTTTCAGGACTGACTGTCAATGGCAAAGGATCCAATAGTTAAGCAATATGCTGTAGATTAGCACTCAGCAATTCAGAATAGTAATGAATAGAACAGAACAAGTTGGAATAGAATAGAATAGACTTTATTGGCCAAGCGTGATTAGACACACAAAGAATTTGTCTCTGCTGCAAAAGCTCTGTGTACATGCAAAGCAACAGCGTGATAATAATCATAATAATGATTATCAGTAGGATGGGGTATTAAAGAAGACAAGAAGGGTAATAATACTACTGCAGCCATACAACTTGTGTAAATATAATCAGACACAAGACAGTGTTGAGAGAATTATGTGTTGTAGAGTGAGCACACGAGAGAAAAAATAGTCCCTATGTCTCGCTGTTTTGGTATGCAGTGCCCTATAGCAGTGTCTTGAGGGGAAGAGTTGAAAGTTTATGTGCAGGGTGTAAGGAGTCTATAGATATTTTCTCAGCCCTCCTTGTGACCCACACAATATACAGGTTCTCAATGGAAGGCAGACTGGTTGCAATTGTATTTTCTGCAGTCCTAACTATCTGCTGGAGTCTGTACCTGTTCTGTTTGTTTGTTTGTTTGACCTTGGAGAAGATACTCATGACATATCTATACCTGTAATGACCAGAACTGCACAATCAGTAGTTTTCTTATGATAATCTTAATGGATACAAAAATGGACTTTGAAGAATAAAAGGATAGAAAGAATATTCATACTTTTGAACTTTGTTGTTGGAGAAGTCTCTTGAAAGCACAATGGATAGCCAAGAAAACAAACTACTGGATCACAGGAAAAGAAAAATCAAGGATTTTGATCTGAGTAAAAAATGTCTAGGTTCACTGTCATAGATCGATCTTTATTTAATGGTGTTTTAATGTGCCAAGATATGTAACCTCTGTAGTACTAGGAGACATGTTTAATTGGTCTACGGTACTCTAGACAATTACTGAGTCACTAAAACCAGAAATTCTCTAAAACTCTCTAAATTAAAAACTGCATATCTGGGCAGCTGACATGATCATTTATCACTTCATCTCTTCATCATATATCATTTGGAATAAACACTTGCAGCATCTGTAGCATGTTTTTTTTAAAAATCAGGTTAAAATAGTTAAAAACAAGGCATCTACAATGCCTACAATGAATTGTAGATATTGAACTTGGAACTACATAGCTGTAAATTTCAGGATATCTGAAAACTGTCTTAATCTATATGACTTTACCCAAAATTTATTCCCTGCCTTGAAAACCATGAGAAGTATTCTAGAAAGGCAAACTTAGTAGGACTCAAAAACAAGCAAAAGACAAAAATACAGTGGGTTTTTTGTAACAATTGTAATAAATGGAGAGCATCCAAAACAACTATTTCAGTACTTTGTGTCAGAGTGCACACAGTGTGACTAGGTGAGACAACCCAGGACCAAATACAGCACACAGGTTTGTATTCACATATAGTAGTTTTTTATCCTTAAAAGCATATATACATACAAGTATTTTTGATACAGGCCTTGATACAGGAGCAATCAGTAACCAACTACACCACGGAAGCACACATGGAGAGAGAGAAGAGACACACCCTCACAAGTTCTCTCATATATTACAGCTTCTTAAAGTGGTAGCAGTCAAATAACCCTGCTGACTCATTGCTATTGTTGCATCATCATCATAACTTTACAATATTACAGCATTACAACCTTACAGCAGTTAGTCAGCTATTAAATTATCATTACCGTGACACTTTGAATGGGTAATAAGGACCTCTCTGTATTTTTCTGTGTACTGTTTTAATTCTGAATATATTTTTTTTCTATTCACAAATTCTAATGACACTGTCAGATTTTACAACATGGTTTTTGTTCCTGTTTTCCTTGGCATGTATTTTTATTTATGTATGCTTTTCTCCAAGCTTGTAAAAAAACAATATTTAGAGTGAATTGAAGACTGATAAGATTCAGTGAGTTAAAGAAACAGTTAAGGAACAAAACAGATGAGATACTTCCACTTCTATTTACAGCTGACAGGAGAAGAAAGCTATAGCAGTTAAAATAGTTGCTTTCAATTTCCTCCATCATGATGTTGCACACAACTGAAATATAAATAATAATAATGCTGGGTATTAATCGGCTAAGACTGGGCTCAGCAAATATGCAATCATGCAGGTGTTCATATATCACTACACAAAACTATTTAAGCACCTACAAGTTTCTTTTCTTTATCCTGCAATATTTGACCAGGATCTGAAATGATGGACCCAGGAGCTCTTGCATTCATTGACAAGACTGAATGGAGTAAGTAAGTAGATGCAGGGGGTAGGTAGAATGCAGAGTCGCTAACACAGAAAGATTGGCTCACATCCCTTTCCAGTAAGGAATGTGTCATTTTGGTGTGGTTCCATTTCAATATCCTACTGGCAATCTGGCAAGGACCAGCATGCATCTCCTTGGGATCTTACAGTTTGCTTCTTGCCGCTTCAATGATCTTTTTAAAACTTTACATGCTGCGTGACTCTTTTTGAAAAGCCAACCCAGATAAGGATGGGTATAAGGTCCGCATCTGTTATTGGGAACTTTGTCATTAAACATGAAATAATGAGAATGTCATTCCAAGTATTTGTTTATTTAGATTTTTTTAATCCTCCAAACCACCTCATAGTGCTCTAGGCAGCTTCCAACCATCAAATCACAGTTAAAACCACAATAGCATTCCAAATATTGAAATCACTCTAAGACATTGAAGTAGCATTACTAAAAGAATAAACCATCTAAGACTATTGAAAGCCATAGAGAAATAGGTGCCCTCAAAGTTTTGCATAAGGCCAGTGAAAACAGACAGGTCCTCAAGCTGTTTTCTCAAAATCCCAAGGGACAGGCTCGGCTCAAGTTCATTACCAATTTATTCCAAAGTTCTGGTGCTGCTATGGAGAAGGCCCACCGAGGCACATTATGTCCTAGCAACACATAAGCCCTCCCCAGCTGATCTCAGATTTGCTATGCAACACTGAGCTCTGAGACTAGATTTTTTTTTTTAAAAAGGCCAGAGAAGAGGGGCTCAATTAATCCAGTGAGCATTTTTTTTCAATCCATCCTTAATGCTATTGATGGTGGGAGACCTCCTTCCTGTGTCTGGTAATTACCCCAACACTTTTTGCAATATCACTATAAACAGCTTATATGTGGGGGTGCTCTGACGAAATGCTCCCTCTCCGCGGATCTGAAACATGAGAGAAAGGCTGCTTACCTTATCACTCTGCCTCATTCCATCTGTAGCCAGCAGGAAGTCCAGCTAATCATCGTCAGAGGGACAGAGGATGAGCAATCTGTGGGACACAGATAGATGTGTCACCAGAGGAGAATGTCTTTTTCCTACCGGGTGAGCGTTTCGGAGAATTCATGGCGCTCTCTGGGTTTCAAAGGCAAAACCAGTGTTCCTTTAAACCAGAGGCCTGTCCCTTAATTATACAAATGCAATGATCAAAGTTGTTATCCATCTTTACAAAGGCCAGTTTTTTAATTGAACAGTAGGCGCATCACTACGTTTGAAAGACAAAAAATATGTTTGGTTCTCATGGAGAGTGCTGTGACATCAAGGAAAAAAAAAAGGGGGGATAAGAAAAGGAAAAGAGAAAGGAGGTGGTATTTAAGCTGCTTTATATGGAAATGTAATGAATACAGTTGATAAAAAAAGGAGAGACAAAAGTTGTGAAGTTTCAAGCTGTGAAGGAACTTCAAAGTGTATTCAAACGTCACATTGATTTTCCTTCAAATCTCTTAAGTATTAAGATTTTCAGAAGAGAATATGATCCTCTATTTTATCCACTAATGTTTAATCTACAAACAGGGGAGAAAAAGCACACAATGTTTTCTTTTTAGATGAAACACTGGAAGTTTTTGTTGTTTTCTTTCTCAAATCCAAAGTTTTTACTAGTGCTTTTTTAGATGGCAGTTTTTCCATCATCTTTATAGGTTGTGTTAAGTTAAGGTCCTAGTATGATACAATTCTACTATAGAGAAATGGGCATCTTGATCTATAGCTATTTTCTGGAAGAGGAAAAACAAAAGAAAAAAAAAGAATGTCAGTGTTTCCTTCTTTTTTTAAAAAAAAAGTTCATACAATTCTCAGTTCAGTAATTCCATGACATATAAAACTAAAGTTTTTTATGCATGGAGTTACCCTCAAAGAATTTGAACTGATGTTCTCCAGATGTGTTAAAAACCACTCTTCAATCAGTATGGCCTACAACTGTGCTAAGTGGGAGATTAAGAAAACTAAAACTCCATTATAATATATGGAGGACTCCAAGATGGGAAAGACTGACCTAATCCATTATATACATTTTAACAGCTCTCTATAGTCTCAGATTTGATATGGTGTTCCACAGAGACTACTAATTGAGATTCTAGGCATTGAATATGGGATCTTTAACATGCAAATCACTGATCTAATGGCCCTTGAAACTATAGACCAATACTACCTTATTGGCAAAACAAGGCTCAAAAGACACATTAATTAAAAATGCTTATGAAAAAGCTCATTTTTTAAAAAAATGAAAAATATTCTAGGTTGGTTGCACTTTCGCATAGTTTGAGCCAGGATTGCTTAACTCTTTCCCTGACTGGTACTAAAATGATAAAAATGGATTGTTGTTTCTCCTTGCTCACAGCATTTCAAATAGATATTTTGAAATAAAGTATATTTAAAATGTTGGATCATGAGTTTGGAGGGGGTCATTTTTATAATAATAATAATAATAATAATAATAATAATAATAATAATAATAATAATAATAATAATAATAATAATAA
>JANHFL010002938.1:0-20271 GCA_032468155.1 Oxyrhabdium leporinum | reverse complement strand
TCTCTCTCTCTCTCTCTCTCTCTCTCTCTCTCTCTCTCTCTCTCTCTCTCTCTCTCTCTCTCTCTCTCTCTGCATTTGTGCACACAAAAGGGAGAATGAGAATAACACTCATTGGGGAGGATTTTATTTGGAAAGGGGAAATCATGGTATTAGTGTGTGTTTTCAGTACAATTTCCAACCTCTTGCTATTTTCATGCTTTCTTCCAGTTCAGTTATTTTAAAAATTGTATGTTTGAGCATGGGAATTGAAGGGTGTACTTAGAGCCCAAGATGTGCATTCATTTCTAGGTGCACATACACAAACTTGTCAGCAGCTATTTATGCTTAGTTCTGCAATAAACTTTTCTTTATGATTTTCCCAGTTTAGCATCTCTCATAGTCTCTCACTGTTTTATGTATTAAAATAAAAATAAAAAGTATATGAATGTTAGTCATAAATTATATGTATGTACTCTTCACGGAAAAGTTGATACTGTTAGAACAAACAAAATTTCCTAGCGTCAACCTTCACTTCTCAAACAGCTTGCATAAATTCACAGCCAACTTGTTGGCACATTTAGCAACCCATTCTATGGTGGCCTAATTCAGAAGCAAATAGCAAGCAAATGTGTTTAGAGCAAGTACAGAAACATTAAGTTAAAGACCTTCTCTTTCCTTCTGACAATTAAGTGAAAATCCTCAATTCTTTACATTTAGGAAGTCTTCTGACCCACTCCAGCTGTCACAGTGTGAAATTCTTGTCAGAAATTTGTTTGCAAAAAGATACACCGTGATTTGATGAAAATTTCTCTTCCCCCCCTACATTTAGAATTATATACTTGAAAAACGTAGACAAGAATGCAAATCACACATTTAATGAAATATATGATTAGATATATGGTTTGTGAAAAGAAAACATGCTTTCCTTAACCCTGAATTTGAGTTCCTTTGCCGCGAAATCCAGTTTAGTTTAAGTCTGAAAATACCCTGTTTCTCCGAAAACACGACCCACCCCAATAATAAACCCAATCCTAATTTTAGAGGGGTGGGCCTAATATTACCCCACCCCGAAATAAACCCGGGGGGATGGGCATGGCCAATGAGTGGCGGCACATGCATGGGGAGGGGAGGCTTGCAGGGTCCTGGGATATGCTGAAGGCTCGGAATGGTGCCATTTTTGCGAAAGGCAGGAAAATGGGGAGGGAGAGGGAGCTTGAAGAATGGATGACAGGCAGGAAAATTTCCCTCCCCATATTCCTGCCGTTCGTGAAAAAGGCTCCAGTTTGGACACACCGGCGCAGTTGCTCACGGCAGGATGCCAGCTGCACCGGTATGATGAAGCTCACGGAGGTGCTGCCATTCATGAGTGCAGGATGCCAGCTGCGCCGGTATGGTAAACCTCAAGGCGTTGCCGTCGCTCCTGCTTACGGCTCGCTTGAGTTGCAAACAGCCCGGGGATTTTTGCGGCCTTTATGTGCCCGGGATGCCTGCAGGATCCTGGCTTCTGAGTCTGGCAAGGCCCAGCATTTGGGCTCTGTTGCATTCTTCTCCCGGGCAGCGACGGTGCGTCCACAGCACATCCAGCTCATCGAGTCCGGCCTGCTGCACCTCAAAAAAAGTAAGGCCCTCCTCGAAAATAAGCCCAAGTACTTATTTTTCAAATCTAAAAGAAAATAAGACTCGATCTTATTTTCTGAGAAACACAGTAATTGCCAAAATTGTAAACATTTTCTTTTAGCAAATCAGGTATTTGGAACTTGGCCTTTTGAGTTAAAAATCTGATTGGCAATATTCGTATGAAAATCTTTGCTGAACTTCTGATATTCCTAGTAAGAAAATTGAGCGTTATAATCCCAATGTAAAATATTATTCTTATTTCTTAGTGTAGAGAAGACAAAAATGTACTTTTCCTTTCCTTGGCTCATACCTTCTTTCCTTTGATGAACTCACCTTTAAATAGTTGGTTTTAAAATTATCTTTAGAATCCAATATTGTGTCTTGTGAATGATGCAAGACCTTATCTCAACAAATATATTTTTTTAAAACAATAAATGAAGGCTACCTTTTCACTATTCCTTTCATCTTAGCATTTGTGAGTTTCTGTGCCCCTTTTTCTAAAAATTCAAGGTTTTTGAGTTTGTTTCCAAGTTACAATAACGAAGAGTGTACTCAGCATTTTTTAATTAGTTCTGATTTGAGAGTAGCCGTGTTCTTGCCAATGTGTGTGAATATCCTGGAAGAATGCAATTTGTTGTTGTATATTATTGTATCTTAGGGTTTGTGGGAACAGCTGCTGAACAGATTCTCTTAAGGGTCAACATTCAGCACCACTTCTAAGAACGCTCATGGATTTGAACTTATTCTTTGAGATCGTCCAAGATCCAATCTGAGTCGGTCACTGGGACCAGAGATTTTATCTTTAAGATGGGCTCCAGCACGAGTCTGAAAGCTCAGAAGACAAAACCTCTTGTCTTGGTGACCGACCCAGATTGGATCCTGCAACATTATCCTGACACACGTATATTCGCCTTCATTCGTGATTGTCAATGTTAAAGTGTGAAAATATATCACGGTGATAGTTTTCTTCTGAAATTTTTCCCGAGTTCTAGAAGTGATTTTCTTTGTGAAATGGAGGTCCGTTGGCAGTAAATTCAACTAAAAATCCATTGGCAGGTTGAAATTTTTAATTGTAACGAAGGAGTGTTCCTTGAAAGCCCTCAAGCATCATCTCAATTTAGGTTTTTCTGTCTCTCTGTAACATTTCTAGACTTGCGAGTTAGTCTCAGCTAGCTTTAAGGGGAATTGTGGGTTAAGCCTACTATGATAACAATTTTGTATTCTTTTATTTAATGTTTTGTCAGTGCATTTGCAAATTGTGTCTGAAATATTTATTGGAATACAAATTCCCAATGGCATAACATATTTGAGAAAACAGAATTTTCTGGTCTTATGGATTTAATACTTCTGGTAACAAAGACATTGAATAAGATGTATTTAAAAAAAAACTAAATATCACAGAATTTCACTTTCAATGGAAAACTTTAAAGGAAGTATCCTAGGAAGTAAAATATGCTTCTTGTCAGGCTGCCATCTGTATGTTCAACACAATTTTGATTTATATAACATGTTGCCCTTGTACTTCAATCTTAAAGTATCTAAAAGGTATCCCTTTCTTGCTCTTATTCTATTTTTTTTTAAAAAGAAAGATCAACAAGCAAACCTATTTGAAAGTTAGTTTCTATAAGTGCATATTTTTAACAAGTATGCAAAATTGTTTTATTGGGCATTCTTAAGAGATGTTCTTTGATCCCAGTGTCTTCCAACTGATGTTTTGCAGTACAGATAAGGAATAGAAAGGCAAAGATGAAAATATTTATGAAATACTTTAGGTCTGGGGAGACTGTTAGTTCCTTAGGAATGTGTCTGTGGAACTGGAGTTGGCAAGAACATCACTGCTCTTTTAGTTGCATTAAAACTCAGAATTTTGCTTCCATGTTACTGAGAAATATATTAGGTGATAACATTAAACACTGTACGTGTTGTCCTTCCCTATATCTGGTTTTAATTTCTTTCATTCCTTAAAGACTGGATTTAAAAAAAAATGAATAAAAAACAACTTGTGAGAAGAGAGAGAGAGATTAGGATCGCTCCTCCCAATGATGAGCCCTCATGCCCTGTTTTCATGTAGTTAAGTAAAGCAAAATTAAATCTGCAAAAGAATAGTTGAATCCAATCCATTTTTGAGGAGGATTTTGGTTGAATCATAATCTATCAACAGTGTTTAGGTTTATCTGCCTTGTGATTGGTTTGTTGTGGTAATGGGTCTTCTCTTCCAAAACAGGTTGCTTGGTTTCGAGGAAGTAGGCTTTGCAGGGTTAGTAATATCTGCCTTGGAGAACTGATTCAGGCTTTGGAATGTTTTTCGTAATTCAGCTCCCCTTTGTCAGCCTTTCTTAGTTTAGTAGTAGTAGTAGAAGTAGTAGTAGTAGTAGTCCCCTACTCATAAACTAAAAGAACAATACAAAAACAAAGCCAGATCAACTATAACCTTGGGTTCAAGCTAACAAGTTTTGCAATGATACACCTTGCTATAAAACAAGTCATTAGTTTCTAATCATAGGTGATGTAGTGACATTTACAATTTAAAATAGCCTCAGAACAGAACATTGCCATTGTGTCTCCCACAGTTTTATGCTTACAGGAAGCTCGGAGATAAAATTAATTTGGAAATATGTATCGGTGCTGAATTGTTAACACGACTTAACCATTCTTTAAGAATTTCATCATCACTTCTACAGATGTTTTTGAGTTACTAAGAAGATAAAGGTGGAATTAATACTTTAATTTCATACTTAGAAATATGACACAGCATCCTGATTTACCAGTAGCAGATCTGTTATACTATATCAAGTTCTACTATACTATAGGAAAAACCCTCATCATATCTGAAATGCTAGCTATATGAAGTCAAACTTTTCTGGTATTGAAATTGATAACATTTACATTATAAATCACTTTCTTGGCACACTGAATTTCAACTCACTGGAAGCTAAATTACAATATAATTAGGCATCATTTCATTGCAAATTCTGTATATTATATTAAAAAAAGAAATATATCCAGAAGCTAAAGGTGAAAAATTAAAAAGATCTGCGCGCAATAATATGTAACTTTAAACATACATCCTTATGTTTCAAATTTTGGAATTTTGATTAAAGAATAATCGGCTGTTTCTAATCATGTTTTCTTCTGGCATCTTTGTACATTTACCTCCCACATACTAGGAATATTGTAAAACACAGCTGGTTTATGATTACTATTTTTACTGTTTCCAAAATTCACAAAAAAAGATTGATGTGAAATCCAGACTTAATTTAACAAGGAGATGGACATTTAATATTTCTTCTCTGTCTACCAGTGTATTCATGACTGAGAAATCATTGAAAGGAGTCAGTTGATCATAAATGCACATTTTCCAGAAATTACAATATTGTAAAGCGCTCATTTGACTGGCAAATGGCTATTTTCATATTTTTGTATTACTTTTCAATTTAAGTTGCAAAGTTTTTTAGAATGAAACTTGTAGTTTTGAGAAGTAGCATAAAACTTTTCTAGTTATATTTAACCACTCCTTCTGAGCTTCCACTGGTGATGTCCCATTATTATTAAGTTTCATCTGTTTGTGGATAAACAGTACATTTGGTTGGCTATGTGACTATAAAAAAAGTATATGAAATTTCAGACTGTATTAGTAAAAGTCACACTTTAAGAAGAATTCTGAGGCATTGGAACAGTTTCTGGAAATTGGAACAGATTCAAGAGTCCTAGAAACAGGAAAAGGATGATGTAGATGCTAGAATGGGGAGATATGATTGAATTCCTCAAATATTTAAGGGGATATCATATAGAAGGAGGTCAAGATTTCTCATTCAAAATTCCAGGATATAGAATAAAAATATTATAAGATGCTAGATGCAGTGGAATATTAGAAAATCTAATGTGTTTTGACATATTAGTGGAAACACCGAGCTTTCTTGGAAAGTCTATAATACTGGGAAAAGTGGAAAGAAAGAAAGACAACCAGCAGTAAGGTGGATAGACTCAATTACAGTAGTTATGGATACAGTATTGAATTCAAGGAGCAGATTGGGGGAAGTTGACCCTGGAGAAAGTTATCCATGTAGTTGCTAAGAGTTGAGACTGACTTGAAGGGATATAACAGCCAGTCTTCACATACCATGATATGGAAGCCAAGTGTTAAATATTACATTTAGTTGACCAAATGTATTTGTTGTAAGCAAGATTCCACATGCTTGAGGGAAGTACGTGGCTTGAAACTGTAATTTAAATTTTCCATCCTTATGTTTCTTGCTGGTCTCACAATAGGATATTGCTGCTTCAATTCCTAATTAGGTAATCACCCAATTTGTAGTTGGGTAATTATTTTATTAGGAAGTATCAAAATGGCACAAAAGAGTATAAGGGTTTGATTCTCGAGAGCCCTTCACACACAGCATATTAAGAAGTATAGTTTAAGAAAGAAATGCATGCAGTTATCAAGTTCAAAAATTTCTTTCAGTCATTTTCAGAATGAAGCCTGTAGACTAGATCCATTTGTTCATGGCAGGTGTGTCAGGGTTGTCAAGCTATACATGGATATTTAAAAAAAAAAACACAGACTATTTAAAATTTGATTTTTGTATATGACTAAATAAGCAGATTGTACAAAGCTTGATTTCTTAAGCAGAACTGCTGCCTGAAGAATCCTGGAAATTCATATTAAAAGACTTGCCTGCTTTGCCCTCAAATTACAGGCATGACTGTTCAGTGTGCGAGAATAATCAACGGCTGTTTAGTGTGATATAATCAAATCTGTCATCCCTTAAAAGAGATGTTTTGACTTTGACCTTTGCTTGTTGAGCAAGAAACATTTTTGATCCTTGGGTAGACTTTTATGCGAAGAAGGGAACTCTTGCTGGAGGCATTCACAAGTGTAACCCACAGTGCTTCAGCTCTGAATACTGTTCAGTATGCTCCAGCAGCAATCATTCTCCTTACAATGAGATATTATATTGTGATTTTTCTGGCAGCTGTGACTATACCCTTTTAATTTCCCAGACCTGGGAGCACATCTGTTTCTAAGTGTGGCTGAGCTAGAGGTAATCCTATATATAAGCTGTTCATTGGACCACCCAAGTGGCTGTTCCAGAAAATAAAATACAAACACTTATGATCACCAATTTGCCTCTCCTTTCCCTATCTTTATACACCTTCCATCTTTACTGGTATCTGGAGATAGTTTGTGAATGGTATATTTTTATTTTTCTAGCAGAATCCTTAAGCGTGTTTTAATTTTGCAGAGGTTTTAATTATAGTGCATTGTTGTAAAAGTTAGCTACTGCTCAGATATGCCCCCCCCTTTGGAAGGGTAATATACTTTTTAAAAAGAAATTATGTCAATGACTTGGTCATCAGGAACTCCATTCAGTTCATTTAGGAGTGGTAGGAAAGGTCTGATATAGAATGGGACAAATCTTTTAACTGCCACCTTAAACTATTGTAGTGCTACTTCTAACCGCCCAGATTTAATCATGGTAAAAAAGGTTTTTAATATATGAGGTAGTGTTGAAACAAGCGTTTCCAAAGGCTAAGTTGAAGAATTCACTTTTGTATAAAAGAGCTTAATTTTTAACTTCATTATACCATGTGGAATATATTGATACAATGAGTATATCTCATCACTGAAACTTTCTGATGGAAAGCTATTTCTATAAAACACATGAAAGTAAATACAGGTAGTCCTCAATTCATGTATGACCAAATTTTTGCTGCTAAATGAGTTTTGCCCCATTTTACGACTTCTCTTGTCACAATTGTTAAGTTGCAGTTGTTAAGTTGTTAACTGCAGTTGTTAAGATAGTAACAAGGTTATTAAATGAATACGGCTTTCCCATTGACCATGCTTGTCAGAAGGTGGCAGAAGGTGATCACATGATCCTGGTACATTGCAACCGTCATAAATGTGAGTCAGTTGCCAAGCGTTCAAATTTTGATCATGTGACCATGGGGATGCAGCAAGTGTCATGTGAAAAACAGTCACATCAGTTTTTTCAGTGCTGTTGTAACTTTGAATGGTATCTAAATAAACTGTTGTAAGTCGAGAACTACCTGTAGTTACTTTAGATTAGGAAACCAGTGGCTGTTACTGCACTATATATCTCCCAAGTAATCAAGGTAACCCGGCCAATAGCAATAGCAATATTACTTAGACTTATATACCGCTTTATAGTGCTTTACAGCTCTCTTTAAGCGGTTTACCGAGTCAGCATATGGCCCTCAACATTCTTTGCTAGAATGAAGGCTGAATCAACCTTGAGCTGGTCAGGATTGAACTCCTGACAGTCGGCAGAGTTAGCGTGCAGTACTGCACTTTAATCACTGCGCCACGGCTCTTGCAAACATAGGCATCTGAAGAAGAGGCAGTGGGAACAAATGATAAAACGTGAATCATGTCACAGATTCTGTGACATTATTTTCTGCTTTCACATGTAAATCCATAAAGGGAGGAACTTGTGATGTGACATCATGATGCAAGTTTCATCACTTTGGGTTGCTGTGGGTGCCTGTATGAAGATCAGCGTGGAGAATTTGGTGTAGACTCACCATTGGTATCTGAATGATCAGTGCATCAGCTTGCAATTAAATTTACTAGTATTTCATGGAGGAGAAACTTGGAGAAATCTAGCACTTCTTATTCTTCTATACTTCTACTTTTCTACTGTTTGGAAAACTATGAGTATGGAGAAGCATTTGATTCAGTAACGTATGATTTGCTGATTCCTCTCCTAGCAATTTTTATGTTCTTTTTATACATTACAGAATCAAATTCTGCCATTCTGTTGCTTTTTCTTTCTGTGGACACGATTTGAAAGAAGTAACCAGTGTGGATAAACTATATATTGTTGTTCAATTGTGAAGCATGAAGGGAAGTCAGTTTTGCTTTGCAAGTTAATGTTTAGTAATGAAATCACTTAATTTTGTATTGGACTTGTCCAACTAGAAAAAGGTGGTTACCATGTACCTTGTCGGGACGCAGGAGAAAATTGAGATTTGGAAACAAGGAACAAGTCAAAGCAAGCAGAAGATGAAGCTTTCAAAAAAGAGCATTCTCAAAGAAAGTGGAAAGGTCAGTTCATACACAAAAGTTAGCAAAGGTCAGTGATGCAAAGGATCTGAGATGACCTGTTCAGGCAGCCTGAAAGGTCAAAGGCAACAAGCAGAATTAATGGCTAAATTGAAGGCAAGCTAGGGCAAGGTACCAAGAGCAATGTTTCATTAGAAAAAACGTACAATGTATGAATCCTTAGCATTGGCAGAAAAAGTGGATGTACTAAATCATTTAAGTGACAATATATGAGGAGTTAGAATTGGTAGATGTTTGTCCTTTTGCAGAAAGGCTCCACGTGGGATGAATAAGGGCTTGGATGTTCTTCATAATTTCCCTTTTATGAGAACAGCGGGGAAGTCAGTTTGACACGGCATTGTTCTGCAGAATTATTCTATTGTGTTTGCTCATAGTTACAGTTTGAAATGTACTTCTGATTTCTGGATGGCTTCCCTTTTTGGATCATTGGAAACAGTCACTGCTCAGTGCCTTGGCCACTGATCCGATTTGAAAGGAGCGCTTTTCTCTGCTTGGTAATCTATAGAAGTTTAATGTGCACACAAAGATGAGCAGGACTTATAGGTGTAGCAACCTAAATTAAGTTTGGCAATGTGGTCATTTTAATGAAGCAGTTGCTAAGGGAAAGTGTGATTGTCCTTACGATAATACTTCATCTTTCCTTTGGTTTACAGAGCTGTGAAGGTCAATATATGTGAAAATTGCTAGTAAAGTTACTTTCATTACTGTTGTAACTGTTGTAAGTGCTGTACAAGGCAGTCGCTAAGTAAGGACCACATGTATTTTGTACCTCTTCTAGTAGGTTAGTAGAGAGAAGATATTTGTAATGCATTCTCTTCTCTTTCTACAGAGGTCAAAGGAAGATTCTTCAAGGAAAGGATCTCTGGTTTGGATAAATCTCTAGTTGTTACAATAATTTCCCTATAAGTAAATTTATTTATTTATTAAACTTATACGCTACCCATCTCATATAGAGATTTAGCTTTATATCTCTTGTAAGCAAGAATTAAACTGTAGTTGGTTATGCTTCATTCAAAAGCAGCCCTCAGAATCGTAGCTTTCCAAGTTCAGCAGCAGTGATATATTCAATATGAGAGTCAGTTTGGTGTAGCGGTTAAGGCATCAGGCTTCAGGCTTCAGACCGGAAGACCATGAGTTCTAGTCCTGCTTTGGGCAGGAAGCTAGCTAGGTGACCTTGACCAAGTTACTTTCTCTCATCCATAAGAAGGAGGCAGTGGCAAACAACTTCTGAAAACCTTGCTAAGAAAACTACAGGGATTGTCCAGAGTTCTCCAAGAATTGGACACGATTGAAAAGAAAAATACATGTATATGTATAAAAATGTAAATGTTTTTGTAAATTAATTGCAAAGAAAAGAAGGAAGAAGGGGATTTTGGAGTTGGTTGGAATAATATCATTGGCTTTACAAATTCTATTTGTAAAACACATATAATATTCATTAAAATCAGTGTATGTAGAATAATCCTATTCATATTTCACTTCTAGATTAGTAGTATATAACTTCATAGTTTATTATAACTATCTGAAAATGTATTTCTAGTAAACGTTGGAGGGCTTTATATTACATTTTACACTGCAGTTCATTTTATACTACACAGAATTAGAACTAACAACCTTTAGAGATGCTGTACAAAACTAAACATTTCATCCGTATACACTTAAACTGGGAATTAAGAAAAAGTGTGAGTAACAGGAAGAGAGAATTAAATGTGTTAATTGGATTAACTAAATTTCAGCTGTAAGTATTTGTTAAGGTAAGAAATGTCAGGATGTTAATTGATTGGTAATGGAATACTTAGGGATCACAAAGACCAATTGATACAAAATACACACACACACACACACACACACGTTGCCTAGGAATTAATGAGAACTTATGTCAGTACATTTGGAACATATTGATATTGTATATAAATTTTATTCCCAGTGATTTTAATGATGAATGCTTGTGTGTATATGTGTGTGTAAATATCCTCTTTCTTTCTTTTTTTTACAATCCTGCAATCCCTTAATTCTGGGTAGAATCGGGCGACTGTATGGAGCTGAGGATTTACTGGCTGGATGCCTTTCCTGATACCACACGGAGTTGGCAGCATATTTTTTTCTTTGTAGGCTTGGAGCCCTAGGTTTGAACTCTCAACCTTACGAGTGGGAGGCGACTGTCTTCACCACTAGGCCACTCTGCTGCTGCTGTGTGTGTATGTGTGTGTTTGGGGAGGCAAATCTTATTAGTTGCATCCCAACATTTAACTCATCTGGACGAAACCTGAAATTAGTAGCTAATACCTTTATATTTAAAGAAGTGATCACACAAGTGTCTGCAGATTCTGTCCACAATAAATAGTTTATACAGGTGTGTATGTGTCTGAAGATGTGGAACAAGACTACCTGCATGCCAAACATTTATGATTTTTTTTCTTAGTAGAGGAACTATTTCAGAACAAGTTGTGCTTACACAAAGAATTGTATTTATTTATTGTAGTTAGATGTAGAAAAGATAATTGGAGTTATGTCTTTTTCACATTTTATCTTCTAACCTCTTATTTCCTCTAACTCATAATGTAAAGACACCTTTTATTTTTTTTCCATCATAGGTGCGATGTAAGTGCTTGAAGTAATACATATCTCTCATACCTGTGCCTATTTTTATAAATTCTGTACTCTTACTCCATATAGGACTCAGATCACAACTCCCTAGAATTTCCAGCTGTCTTCTATATCGTGTAGAAGGAACGTCTGAATTACAGTTCCCTATACCATTTAGAAATGGTGTTTAAAAATTTGTCCTAACTTAATTAAATTGATTTAATTAAACACATATCGACAGGTTCACACATGCTTACTGAATCAACCATGGTTGACTAGGTTTACACAATTCATTATGCACAATACATTAAGAAAACCTTTTCCCGGTACACCAAAGTTAAGCATTTAACTATACCAAGCTATATATCACAGTTTATAGACCAGTGCTGGGTTTACATTACGCAGTTAAACTCAGTTTGTCTTGGCCATGACCTTATTTTGGAATGTAATCTTAGCATGTTACTGAAAAGCTAGTGTTTAAACTTTTTCAAAGTTCTTGGGTAGATACTATTTCCTAACTGGCCAGGAAAGCATAAATTAGCCATCTTAGAAAAGAGAGTTTTATAGCTCGGGATACAGGATTAGATTTGGAACAACAATATTCAAATTTCCAATCCCTGTTCAGTTATCATTGGCAGGCATTTCCTTTCTTACTCTAATAATTATATGGATTCCAAAAAACAAACCGGGAAAAGATGAGGTGTCTTAAGGCCTTGCCTTGGCAAAGAAAGTACACTAAAAGAACAATAAAAAGAATGAAAAGGAAGTTAATGGGTCGATACAAGTACATTTGGTTTTGTGCCTGAACTTAGAGTTACTTATTTACATGTATTTAAAATCACCATGCCCAGTAGTGTTCCTCAGTGTTTTGAACAGGACAGCATAAAATTAGAGTATACCTTGCTAGCTTCCTTCTTCAGTAAATAAATCATTTTGATAATAATATGGTGTAAAAATCAAGGGGTTTTTCTTTGCAAAGATTTAAGTGTTAGTAGAGAGAGGTTTTAGAAGTGAAAACTTGGGCCTTATTTTTTGTTGAAGTGAGGACCCTCTTTCTCTCTCGCTGGATTTCCTTTCTTCAAACATTATCAGACCAGGTCAATTTGCATTTGTATATGTGTGTGAGAGGAGGGGGAGGGGGAGGGGCGGGAGAGAAATTTACGTCTTTACGGAAGGCCAGGGGAGTGGAGGCCCACCTCCTTTGGGTGATGCATATTCCACATAATGGGACCATTTCTTTAAAAATGAAAAGGTTGCTTCTACATGTTAACAGTGCATTTTGGGATGCAGTGGAATTACAAATGGGATGCTAGAGAATTACATAACATCCTGAGGCTGAACATGGGGTGTACTATTCATGTGTGCACATCTCTCCAGGCTACTAACAGATTTTGTATTTTGTCATTCCCTCACTCCCAAGTAATCTGTACATTGAAAAAAATTGTAGACTCTGCCTTGGCTAGTGTTAACAAGAGAGATAAATGACATCTATTGACTTTACTGTTGATTGTATGTCAAAACACTAATGGGAAGAAACAAGCCTAATTTACAGGTCTCTATCTTAATCTACAGCTCTCTATCTTAACTCTTAGTTGTATTTTGTTTAATGGAAGTTCCCGTAAACAAAGTCAAGAATAATTGAACTTCATTTTAATCCTCCTCATGGATATAGTAATGCTCATTGGTTAATTTATGTATTTATTATCCCATGTGTCATATAGGTCAACCTGCCAGAAAGCACTTTTAAAGGCATTACCAACATTGACAATGATAAATTTCATTTAGAGAATGATTACATTTCCCGTTCAGGGATTTTTGAAAAAGGTTAAGCTGTTGTAATGAGAAAAGCAATTGAAGAAGAATTATTCAGAGCAACAGAAAGCAACAACAGAAGAATTCAGTATGGTACCAGTGGTGTCACCCCTTTAATGCTCAGGGTACCATCCCTTTAATGCTCATTATGTTTTCCATATCAACTGATACAAGTTGGGTTTTTAAAGGGTGTTTTACTTTAAAAATAAAATGGGAAACTAGCATATTGTTCCAATCCCCTTCCAAAAATCTGCATGATCTTTATTCCAGAACTTCCTCTGATCCTAACATAGACCTAATCGGCATTCTCAGCAAATGGAAAGGATCGTTGTTAGAACCATCTCATCTTAATGGGATTGGCTCACCCAACTTACTTCAACAGAAAGGGGCCTTCTGAGGACCCAGCTGGTCAAGGAAGCCTTTTCTGCTGTGGCCCTCATCCTTTGGAACATCTTGCCACTGGGAGTAAGGTCCACACCCACTCTGTTGGCCCTCTGGAGTGATCTTAAAAGTTGTCTCTTCTGGTTGGTTTGAGGTGCTTTACGTTGGAGGTAACTAAAAAGATCACATGTGCTCTTCAGTCTTAATTTTATCTAATTCTTGTTAATTTTGATGTTTTTATCTTTATGTTTTTACTATATTGTAAAAGTCATGCTGGATAAAAAGATGGGCAAATATAAATTTATTAAATAGATAGCTTAGATAAACTATGGGGGCCCGGTTTGGGATTCAACAGGGACCAAGAACTAATACTGGGTAGGGCAAGAAGGGTTAGTAGAGATTAGCAATCTGCTTTTTAGTACTGTAGATAAATATATGTGACTGACAATACCTACTCTGGTTAACTATTTTGTGATTTATTGGATCCCTGATCATCCATGTCGTTGTGATGCTACTAAAACGTGCAGTCAAAATTCTAAATGTGCCCATAAATTTAAAAAAATATTGGGAGAACTCTGATCTAATAATGCAGTAATAAATAGAGCAATATGGTCATCTTTACCGTCCCAGGGAAAAGAATCTGCACTCACTGAATGTAAATAGTAAATCAGTATGATTTATGACTTTCCGTATCTGCTGTTATGGATCTATAAAGAAAAAGAGATAATTTAACTGGTCTTAAATTTCAGTGTTTTTTTAACTGGTAAATACTAGTTTGCTAAATAGTTTTATTTAATGCTGATCCCTTCATCATTAATCAATCTCATTGTTTTAAAAAACAACAACAACCTGAGCGACAATGTTACAGGTAGGAAATTACAACGTGACATAGTTTCTGCTTGAGTTCTCTTGCCTGTTGGCTTCACCAGGTTAATTTATAATTGCAAGCCGTTTAAAAATAAGATCAAGTTAAACCTTAAACCTGGTATTTCCTGCTAAATGATTAGGGAATGCAAAAATAATCCCAATGAAAAAGCTGATTATTAATAGAACTGTTGTAAAGAATTACTGCCTTGTGCCTTGGAAAAAAACCCAAGAAAGTCCAGTTGCCTTTTGAAAAGCACCTTGAAACAACCATGACTTGGATGATTGAGAATCTCCGTAGATCAGGGTTGTCAAACTCACGGCCCACAGGCCAGATGTGTCATGCGCTGGCCATGCCCATGCCTGGTTTTGCGAAGGTCACATGATGCCGTGTGATGATGTGAGTGTGACACACCTGCCACATACATTTAGACCAAGTTCAATTTCCTTTACTAACTGGGTGTAAATATTATAAATACACTCTCATAATGAAGACGGAAAGCTAATGTTCATTCTATCGTATACTGGGAGTCCTCGACTTACAACAGTTCATTTAGTTATCGTTCAGAGTTACAACAGCACTGAAAAAAGTGACTTATGACCGTTTTTCACACTTACGACCTTTGTAGCAGCCCCATGATCACGTGATCAAAACTCAGATGCTTGGCAAGCGGTTCATAGGACCCCACTTCTGCTGCCTGGCTGCTATTCCCCAAAGGACCGGCACCATGACGTAATATTTGTTCCATAAGATGCATAGACATTTCCACCCACTTTTGGGGGGAAAAAAGTGTGCCTTACGGAACGAAAAATACGGTAATTTTTTATTACACTTGCATGATCCTAAACAATGGTTCTGTTTTGGTATTTGCTTAACATTCATTGGCATTGCCTCTTTGGGACATTGTACTAAAATGGATAGAGTAATTCATTTTCCTTTGATAATGATGCCTTACATGAGTTCCAATTGTTACAGGATGTAGAAATGTGATGTGTAACACTTTGGCAATATTTAACTGCTGTATAACATTAGATCTTGCAGTATTCTTAAAGGAGGAAGATGGGTGAAATTAGTTGCAGTGAACTGTGACACTTCAATTGGTAAATAGTATATTAAATTATCTTTTCCCCCCATCTTTAAATGAAAATAAATTGGCAAGCCTGTGGTCCATTGGGCATCATTTCTAAAACATTATGCGAAGCAGGCAGAACAAATTTTGAAGGCAGTAAAATTAACTCGGTAATGATTAACTCTGAAGCACATGTAGTCGTTTGGTGTATTTGGAGTGGTCGCTGTAGGCCCTCTAAATCAGAAATGGCATGGGAAATACCAAATCTTCTGGTAAATCTTTTTCGGTGAGTTACCCAAAAAAACCACAGGTATTTCTGTTCGTTTAACAGAGTTGCTTGGGAAATGGACAGTCATAAAAATGGAATGGCTGAATATGTAAAGGAATGAATTAATGCTGAGGAGAGAGATTGATCTGCATTTTTTTCATATGTGTTGGCTTGCTCACTTTAGAGAGGCAAACCTCTTCATTGGTTATCTTTTAGGTATTCTTTATTCCTTGATTCATTTTTGTCTTTTTTTTTTTTTAAAGAAGGGAACAACATTAGCTCTTTTCCAGTTTTGTGGCATTTCCCCTGTACTCCAGAAGTTTTTTAAAGAGTACTTCACAGGTTCTGAGACCACATTTACCAGTTGCTTTAGTGTCCTGGTCCAGAAATTTAAATTCAGAGCAACTAGCTGTTCCTTCTTATTCTGATCTACGTTTATCTACTAATCCATCCATAGCTTTTGACAGTTTTGACAATCCTCCCCCCTCCCCCCCAAAAGACGGGTGTAAAATAGGAATTAAGCAGTTGCTGTCACCATCTTGCCATTTTCTTCAGCTAGCGTACCAGTCATTTTCTTGGATTTCCTCTTTCACACAAAGAGGGAGGGGACATGTATTGACATGTTTCAGTACATGGGGGGACATGTATTGACATGTTCAATACATGGGGGGGACACACATGTATTGAAAGCTATAGTTTATTCTGAGCCTTAGCTTTCCTGAATTCAACCTTATTTGGATTTGGATTACTTCCAGATATTCTACTTAGCTATATGCCCCTTTAAAAAAAAACTTAATTATTTTGTTTCTCAGTGATCTATTTATACGGCCATACACACACAGTCACAAATCACAAACTTTTTATTATTTTTTTCTAAAAAGAAAACCCCTACATAATTAACAAAACAATCTTTAATATATTAGCTAAAAGACATCTTCAAACAAAATAAAGAGGAAAAAAAAGAGAAAAAGCCTATATTATGTTTTATACTTATTACTAGTCATTGGTATATTAACACTACTATAATAAGTTGAGTAAAAAGATATTACTGGAATTTATAATCTCTGCCACAGTAACATTTATTGAAGGATCCTTTGAGTAGTAGGAAATATTCCAAACCAGATTGGTCCGTGTATTTCTAACAACCGTTCCTTTAACATCTGGATAATATTACATTTCCAATTTCTCAATACGATTCTTTTAGGTTATGTAACCCCCTTCACTTACAGTTTTTTATGAACAATCAAGTTGCAGAGTTTTGGTAAATAGTTCAACTAGACCAAAACTTGACATCACGATGATTGTGGGTGTAATTCAGATATTCTACATTCTTATGAATCCTGGTAGGCAGGTTTACATAATTCTTCCGCTTTGGAGTAATAATTCTTTGAAGTGAATCAAAGTTTTAGTTAGCTTACTATTATGTGTGCGACAAGATTTTGAAATATGGCTGTTTTAGCAATCAGTGTCTTATCTATATTTGCTTTTATTTTTTTTACCTAGAAGCAGACTTGTTATCTAGAATTGCTACAATGATGTCTAACTGATTAGGCTTGGCCAATATTTGCACAAGGGCCAATTTGTGTTTAGATTTGTTTAAAAACAATGCATTTTTTTAAAGTACACAGTGAAGTAGTGAAGTGCATTCTCATCTTAAATTGTGGATATTATAAGCAATTATCAGATCACGTATGCTTTTATCTTTACCGTTAAAGTGCTTGGGCAGTGGAGATAAGGTAATTCTGCTACATTTGCTGCATTGGAAAAAAAAATCACAAGATGAAAATTTCATTTAGGAATTGCATTTTGTCCACTCTCCTTTTTTTTAACGCTTCAAAACCCGTAGGAGCAAGATCAAAATCAAACAGTTGTATAATGTACTTATAGATCAGGGTTTCTCAACATTGGCAACTTTCAGATCCCTGGACTTTAACTGTCAGAATTACTGCCTGGGGAATTCTGGGAGTTGAAGTCCAAACATCTTACTGTTGTGAAGGTTCAGAAACACTGGTGTAGATCCTAGAATCCCTATTTAGCTTGGCCGCTGGCAACACTTCCTGAATGTGACAATACATATTTGAACCACTGCATTTCTGTGGAGCAAATTACCATGGTTGATGGTATCAAAACTTGGTAATAGGTCCAAAATTCATAATGGGATTGTACTTCTCGCAGACAGATTCTAGTGATAGGCTCATCCATCCAGATGCCTAATGCCATCTTAATTTTATATCCTTGCTGAAAGAAATAGTTTAAGATAATCCGTATGATCCAAATATACCTGAAATTCTAAGACCATATGATGAAAGGCAGCATTAACTTTACTTATAAAGAGGTAATATATTCATTATATTTTTAGTTATTGACATTACCCTGTGTATCAAGGACCGCACTGTGGTTCTCCTTCTGGCCTAGAGATTTGGAGATACTTCCCAATCATCTTAGCTAGATTCAATTTTTATGCACTGTTTTTGTCATCCTTCCATCAATGACTGTCTTGGTATTGTAACTGAAGTGTGAATTTTATTTATTTTCAAATTTGCATATCTTTCAATCTCACCAAAAGTGTATCTGAATGGTGCACAATAATTGAATAAATAATTGCTAGAAAAAGAACATATATAAATATTTAAAATGCATATTAAAAAAGTAATATTATGAAAACAAATATACAAATTTTATTGTTGATGGCCAGCCTATTGGCTGAATTCCTCTCTCTGCATTTTTTTTGTTATTCTGCTGTTTGTAAATAAGGAGGATAAACATTATTTTTTCTTAATTTACAATTTAGTACTTATTTTGGAACAGCAGAACAGGATCCGGAACTTCGAGGGCGCCCCAAAATTTTCTGATTTCTGATGAAATTTTGTAAATTGGTTACATTCAACAGAACCAGTATAAACCATTTTAATATAAACACTGCAGAATTTATTACCTTAAGCAATACAGAAAAGAATTTCACCATAAATATTCAATACTGGTTAACTATTAAAAATACATCCAAAATAATCCAGCCATTCCTAATTACATTTCTTACTGTGTTTTTATTTGATTTTCACTACTAGAAAGTTACAGTTTGGGATCTGTCTGACAAGAACAGCATAATCAAAATTAGATCTACCTGATAATAGTTTTTAATTTAAGCCAGATCAAACCTTAGTGAATCCCTACATAAAAATAGCAAGCCAGGAGAATATTCTCCAACAAAATCTTTGTTCATGAACTTTTGCAAATCTTCATGTCAATGTATGTGATAGTATGACATTTAATTTAGCCTTTGTAAAAGCAGTCCAGTATTTACCAGGGTAAAATTATTTAGATAAGAAACTATCTGGAAGACATAGTTAAAATGATGCCTATATTCTGTATGAGCAAAATGGTTTAGCTTTGCCGATTGGCTCCAGTCCACAAGATAGACAAAGCACAGTGATACCTTGATACTCAACTGCTTTGAAACTCATCAAATTTGGTACTCATTGCATTTTGACGTGAAAATTTTGTCCCAGTACTCATTCTTTGTTTGGTATTCAATGTACAAGCTTGAACTTGTCATGTCAAATGCCTTGGGACTCACTACATTATTCCTTATGGAAAAAAAATGTTTGGTAGTCATCATTTTTTGTACTCATTGTGATTCCTGGAACCAATTAATGTTGGGTACCAAGGTCCCACTGTGATAAAAAAAAAAGAAGACGCTAAATTGCTCTGGAATTTAGAATTCAAACAGACAAACACCTGCCATGTAACACCCTGCACTTAACAATTATCAATAAGACAACAAAGTCTGAATAATGAACATTGCAGTACCTGGAGACAGCAAAATAGAAGAAAGAAAAGAAAAATCACAAAATGTAAAGACTGGCAAATAGAAGTACAACTGTGGACAAGTAAAGTCCCCCCTCCCCCCAAAAAAGAAAGAAATAATATATACTTTCGGAGAAATCCCAAAACACCCAGAGCACCACTTGAATACCATTAACATTGACAAAATCACCATCAGTCAATTGCAGAAGGCAGTTTTACTTGGAACAGTTTACATCCTGAGATGAAAACACCATCAAACAACATCTGTCTGTCCTAAGTCCTTGGGAAGGACTACATAGGTGGATAAAAATGCCATGTTCAGTCTAAACATCTTGACTGTGTGAACAATAACAACAACAACAACAATAACCTAGGATGCTGGCAGCAACCTGTATCAACCATAAGCGTTAGTGAATGATATTTGTAATGCATTTTTAAATATTCAGTTGACTGAGGTTCATATTTAATGAATAAGAGAATAATAATAATAGAAGAAGAATGATTAACAGCTGGCTGAACATATTTGATAATAAAAGATCCAGAAAGGGGCACAGAACCAAGCAACTATCGCCCAATTACTTGTCTGCCAACAACGTTCAAAAAAATCGAGAGGAACAAAAGATCAGCTGCTTATTGACCAAATGGTACTAAAAAGTGCAAGACGAAGAAAAATGAATTTGAATATGGCGTGGATTGATTACAAGAAGGCACAGCTGGATTAACGCTTGTCTGGAAAACTTTGGAATCAGCAAAAATATTTGTACATTTTTGAAAGCAAACATGCAAAAATGGAAAACAATTCT
>JANHFL010002937.1:161761-174758 GCA_032468155.1 Oxyrhabdium leporinum | reverse complement strand
CTTCCTTCCTTTTCTTCCCTCTTCATCCTCCTTTCTTCTTCCTTCCCCTCTTTCCTTATTTTTTCTTCCTTGCTCTCTTCCCATCTTTCCCTCTTTTTCTTTCTCTTTCCTGTTTCCCTTTCTCCTTTCCTGTCCCTTCTTACATGCTCAAATGCAAAAGGTGAAACATTTCTTCTTTTCTTTTGTTTTCAGTTTCTTTTTCTAGCCCTCTGCCAGCTAAAAAGGAGCCCGGGAGGGGGGGCCTTGCACGGCCATCCCAAGCTCCGTCTTTCCTGGCAAAGGCACTGCAGGCTGATCCTTTGCTGTTTCCGGGGTGGCCCAGTGGGCCAGATCTAGGCACCCCATGGGCCGGATCCAGCCCAGGGCCCTTGAGTTTGACACCCCTGACTTAAGGTTTGAGAGGTCAAAGGAAAAAAAAGAGGAGAAGAATGCAGACTTTAGGCCAGATAAATGTAAATCAGAGCTCAGTGTCATTGGATGCTATATTAACTCTAATAGAATAGCAGTTATCTGAGCAATGATGGGAGTGAAAAATGAAATCATCATGGCCGACTTAGACAGACTGTGCCCAGTGAGATATGCATGGTTTAATTTTTGAGAGGAGTATTTGTGACTGGCAGGATCATCCAGATATTTAGTGAAAAGTGCTTTCACATATTACTCCAGAGCACAGAGTGTCTTGAAAGAGAAATTGGGTTTTGAAACACTGCTTCATCCCCTGTGAGTTCTTAAAGATTATTATGATGGTAGTTTAGAGAGGTGGTTTCTTTGGGGGGTTTTTTGTTTTTTTTATGGTTTGACCTTAGAAGGCTATTCCCATAGTAGCAAACACTGTCCTAGACGAGTTAGTTCTAGTGGGAGGAGCCAAAAGAACCATAACTGATTTAATGAGTCATATACACTTAGGCATGAATGCTTAATTTCCAAGACAAGTCTATGATTTTGCACTAGTTTCTGGGGTCATATTCTGTTGGTTTTCTAACTTGAGAGTCAGGATATGTAGTGGGCAGGAAGGCAGGGGAGAAAGGGAAAATGTGAAACAAGTTTACTATACAACACTGATTTTTTTTAATGTGCATTAAAAACATATCCTGTTCTTCAAAGTGGAACTATAGTAATTTTATTTTAGAAACCCCTGAGAGTAATTCTGTGGATTCAACACAGGCATCCATTTATTTATGGAGAGAGATGCACATTCCTGTATACCTTCATATTTAGAATAATATTTTTGGAATGGGGCCTTTCTAGAAATTTGAAAAATATGTGGTAAGCATGTTCACAAAATGACTACCTATAACTTTTGCTTATTCACAAAATGGCACCATGGACAGGGCCATTCTTAGAAGTCATGCCAGATCTCTCTACCATCCCAGTAGGCACAAGGACATTATTGAAGATAAACATGATGCTAAAAGCTTCCTCTTCAATCATTTATATTTAATTTACAATCTTGGATAAAGAGGCCAGTGGGCATCTAATAAGGTTTATGAAACTATTCTCAGCCCATGAACACCATATTAAATACGAAGTTATTCCTTAGTTGAAAAACAGATAATTCTATATACATAGTCAGTATGGTTTGCACATAGCTTGCTAACTGGATAAACCATATTTGTTGGGCTGTACACCTTGCATTAATCCATAAATTCATAGTTTCCATATTATTATGGCTATGTTAAAATTCTACATTATGCTGAAAGCAAACTCCCTGCCAATTTTGTACATGCATGATGGATTTGTCAGATGTGAGAATGTAATCCCAAACCCTCACATAACCAATGTAAGTCAAATAGATTCCTAAGAAGGGGAAACAACAGGAGTAATATAACACTGAAACAAAAGATGACTGAGATTTATTAAAAAGTCAGGAAAGTAAACCTTTATTTACCTACTTATTTACCTACCTATACTGCCATTTTTTTAAAAAAAAAGTGCAGTGAAGCATAAAATAAAGAGTAAAAACATAATGTTTAAAACATTAAAAAAAGTAGTAGACAACAAAACATATAGTAAGGGTTCAGAAAATAGAAATCCTCAAACTCTTCAACTCATCTAGCCCTTCATTAATTTTCAAATTTTTCATCGATTCCCCCAACATTATTACATGATTTTTTTAAAAAAATACTACTTTAACTAATAGTAGTACAGATAATTGCAACAACAATGACTCCTTGGATGGTCTCTTTGTGACAATCCCATTGGGAAACCCGGATTTAAAAGGCATGTGAAAGTAAGGAATTCAAGGTAGAGATGATTGAGTTAAGTTTGCTTATGGAAATCATGTTAGATTTTAACCTTGTAGTTAAAAGACCAAAAGACAATCAACTCAACAGAAAAATAAAATAATATTCAGACAAAATTAATATATTTTCTTTTACATATTTTAATATCTGACTTTGAAAAGGGGTTCAGATGAAACAAATGGAAATGGGACCATCTATTATTCCAGGGTACTTTCCATTTCCGATTTTTCTAATTTTGATATATTTTTCAAAAAATGCCTTTTGTAGTCTTTTTCCATGCACATTGACCTACAATTCATACTTTGTACCTGATATTAGTAATATATGCATTTTATAAGGAAATTTCAAAATAATTTGTGTTCATTTTCAGAAATGCATACATTTTTATCTACAGGAATCATAATTTCTAGCCTACGCATTCAAAGTTAAAAATAGCCTTAAGGAGCACCAGTTGGTCTAGTGGTTAAATGTCTGGACTAGAAGCAAGAAAACCTTGCATTCTAGTGTTGTTTTAGGAACATATCCCAACTGGGTGACCTTGAGTTAGTCACTCTCAGTCCTAAAATGAAGGTAATGGACTTGGGAAATTTTGCCAAAAGAACTATGGAGTAGTTGTCCAAGCAATTGCCAGGAGTCAAGATTGACTAAAAGGCACAGAATAAACAAAATTATTCATTTTAATAGTACTCCATTGCAATGTTCAGCGTAGTACATATTTTAAAAAAGAATTGTGTTTCAGTTTTGAAACTGAGAAATTAGGGGATTCAATATTAATATGTCCACCCACAGACAAAGATTAACATACCAATTCATTTTTGTTTTATGTTACTTTCCTGTGTGCTCCTTTACAATTGTTCTATCCCATTTCCACATTAAGTGAAACACTTAATTCATATTATGGTTAGCATGAATTAACTAGAAGACAAAGTCACAATCTATCAGAAAACTAATTTTACATGAATTTTGATGCAAAATAAACATGTTTCTGTAGATTGAAAACCAATATAAAGATTAGATAATGGCTGAAATTATGCAATTTGTTGAAACTCAATTGATGCCTTAGTCAATTCGGTTAATTTAAAAAGAACAAATACAAGCTATAAGCATCTCCATTATCAATTGTTTGTGAACAAGTCCTTTTTAAAAAAAAATATCATAAAATGATATTCAGAATGTTACCCAAGAGTTCCTGCAACAAGTCATTAAAGTTGTATAGCAAAACCCAGCCTGGCAAGCAAATTCTTTAGATTTACAGATCAATAATCTAATAAACTATAATGGCTACTTCAGTTCAAAGTCATTACTATCCATTGTACAACTCCATGTGCTATTAATCTAACAGACTCCAGTGTAGCCATTATGTCTACATGTTAGTAAATGGCTAGATAGTTTAATGCTAAGACATTGGGCTCCATAGAATATTTTTCAGGTCTGTGGTCCATACAGTTACACCAATGATGTCTATAGAAATAAAAGCACTTCTGGTTTTATGGCAAGGAAAGGAGGCTTCCAAATCCTGTCTGCAGTTGTGTATGTTAAAATAATAGCTCATCCAAATAGCTTCATAAACTGATTATAATTGAACTGATCTACTTCTGTAGCTTCCCTGAACTTCATTATCTCGCAATATAAATTAAGCATTTGAAAAGAGAGAAAACATTTTCCATAATTAAAACCTGCACGACTCAAACATACTAAAGATTCAAAAGAAAATGTGCACTCTAAACTTAGTCAAAGAAGTCTCACTATCATTCATGGATTATTTTCAAGTTTTGGAAATGAAATTAACTTTCAATGACCACTAATGACATGGTTTGCTACTCTTGTTAGTTTTTGACAATGAAGTCATGAAGCTGTTGACTGTGGCAAAAGAGAAGACCGGTGAAAATGTTCAGGAAATGAACTTCTATTGTTGTCAGTGATAACTTAAATATCAGAACTGTAATGCAGATAATGGTTTCTGATCTCTTCTTGTTGATCCACATGCCTCTCTCATTAAACTCTTTCCTTTGCGAAATTCAAATGTATTTGAAATTCTGAAAAGTATGATTGGATGATGAAAATAACGAAGCTCAGCAATATCCAAATACGGATGGGTACTGTATAAAGGGTGAAGCTTCTGCTTACTTTGTATATGCTTGATTGAATGTTCTATATTTAACCTGGCTCTCGATAGGGAGGTTTCATTTGAAGAGCAACTGATGACCTGTAAATAAAATTTCAGAGACAAGAAATGACAACATCCTAGCCTTTAAGAAACAGATCATGAATTTCTGCAATCAGACTAAGGTTATAGAATGACCTCTTGCTGCCTATTATGTTAACATAACTAGCTAGATTTTTTTTTCTGATTGTGACATAATTGCTATCCACAAGGCAAGAATAAACCAGCAGATATACTATTATCAAGCATTAGGAAGCATCCCACAAAGTCTGGAGGTGAACTGGAGTGCTGAGTTCCTACAATCCAATCTACCTCTTTCTCATATTCATTCCCTCTCCTGAAAATATTAAATCTTTGCATGGTCAACCCTTGGTCTGAAGACAAATCTTTCTGACTTCTGCAAACTCCCATCAAGCATGTGTATAATGCTGAAAAAATTCTAATGATCTCAATATTATTTGACTCCTTATGTGAATCAGACTTGGGAAAATGCATATAACAATAGTACTTACACTTATATATCACTCCATAATGCTGGGCAGTTTACCGCTTCAGCATATTTCCCCCAGCAATCTGGGTCCTCATTTTACCAACGTCAGAAGGATGGAAGGCTGCGTCAACCTTGAGCCAATCAAGATAGAACTCCAGGCTGTGGGCAGAGTTAGCCTGCAATACTGCATTCTAACCACTACATCACTAGGGAAACGAGCCCAGATTTTCCTGTTTTGTTTCTGTGCTCGAAGACAAGAAACTACTGTAATCACACTAAGAACAAGCCTTCTTTTGAGAATGATGTTTTTGACTTGGAGTTCTGTCATATTCACTTAAATTTATAGAGAACACTGAATATTAAAAATATCATACTCTGGTGATTTTATTCATGGTTGCATAAGAAGTCAAAGCATAAAAGCAAATCTGTAAGTCATTTGCATGTACTATGATGCCAATTTGGTATATGCAATGCAGTTTGGGAATTGATGTAGAAACATTCTAAAGCTATCTTTAAAGCTACTTGTCTCTTCTTTTTTTAATATTCTTTTGGATATTGTTACTAAAAAAATGCTCAGAATGCATCAATAAATTTAGTTTAACAGAATCTTTTGTATATGAAAATTAACTTTAATATTTTAGTAGAGATAACATTAATGAAAGCCTTGGCAGTGTTTTTCTGAAGTTTTTGAACTTCAGTTTTATATCCCTTGGAAGAGAAGGATTACATATTAGTTGGTGCATCAATAAAATTCAGCCTAACATCTGTTGTGTATGTTGTATTTTATATGATTACTCTGAACATATAAAAATATCATGGTATTGGACATAGATTTTCTCATCTATTTCTTACCTGTATATGAAATATATATAATATGCATATACATAAATAAATAAATAAATAAATAAATAAATAAATAAATAAATAAATAAATAAATAAATAAATAAATAAATAAATAAATATGTCTTGTTTTCTTACTTCCTGGGGAATTAAAAGGTTTTTTTTTTTAATTCTGAGCTATATAAATGCACATGTTTATTGAAGAAAATATTTTTTTCTCTTTGTATTCTGATAATCAAGATGTTTTTGGTTTAGAATTTATCTGGGACCCATCTTTTCAAATGTATAGCCTCAGCCAATTACATTTAAACCCACCACTCAATTTAACAATGGATGCCCCTGGCCTAGCCCAAACAGATAAAAAAAATTACAATGTTAAATGTGGTCATTTTATTGCTATTAGGGCAGTAAAGCCTCAGGAAGTGGTATATATAATGAGCTGTGCAAAGCATTTAAAAGAGCATTTTGTAAAAACCCATGCAATCGCTTCTAAGGACCTTCTGAGAAGCAACTTGGAATATTCAAAGAGAACCCTTACAGTGGGACCATCACTGAACAGAAGCAGATGGCCATATACTTACTGCACCTAAATGAAGAGCCAAGGCAGCCTTTAAAGCACTTGCACCAAACCTTCCAAAGGATGCAGCAATTTTAATGCTTTGAAGAAGTGTTCACATATGTTAATGCTTCTTCCCATTATCAGATGCGGTCCTCCAGGTTGAATGATCCATAACTCCAAGCACTTTGAAGCTATAGTAATTCATCTGTATTATACCCAATTTCTCTATGTCATGTCCTTGTCCCACATTATTCATTCCAGTTTGCTTTTTCCCCTCCTATAAAAAGCAGAGAGAGAGAGAGAGAGAGAGAACTTTTTACAAACTGGAAGCAGAAAATAACTGAAAGTGAATATATATATATATCCATATTTTTCAAGTGAAATAAAAATGTAAACATCACATCTGTGGACACAGAGAGAGAGAGAGAGAGAGAGAGAGAGAGAGAGAGAGAGAGAGAGAGAGAGAGAGAGAGAGAGAAACTTAATAAGGAAAAGTTTACTATGCACTGCCTTATTGCTAATTGGCTAAAATACTCCGAGCACTTTGTTTTGGATGCTTGCCAAATTAGTTATGCAGCACATAATTGCACACATATCTCTTCTCTATCCTCTGATCATAACTTTACAAACAGAAGGGGATGAAATATTGGATTTCTGGAGAGAAGGGGACAGTTCAGTTCAGTGATGGAGAGCATATGTAGTTTGGTGTTGAAATCTTTGGATCTTGGTATTTACTAAGCCGGGTTTTCTTCTTGGAAATATTTCAGTAGTAACTATGTTACATCATCAGTGTTTTGACATAAAGGAGTGGGCTTTTGAGTCAAAGCACTGATACAGTTTCCTAGTTTGATGATGATAATGTTTGCAAGGGGGGGGGAATCAAACTCAGCAAACACCAACACCTCAACAGTCCAGTTACTCACTTTTTTTCAAAAATGTTGAGATCTTGGTGTTCGCTGAAGTTGTAGCCAGAGTTGACCAAGACTTGACTTGGCCAGAAAAAAAATCATATTCTTAATAAATAATTTATTGTGAAGAGTAATTCATCCTAAGTCAGAAATGAGCACTTTGGCCTATCTTCCTGCTGAAAAGGAAACTGGTAGAAAATAGTAATCATGTAGTTTATCTCCATCAAAGATGCAAATTTATTTCAATTAGAGTAATTACTGAATAATAACTAAAGTAAAGGAATATGAGCACAATGTGAATTATAGACTTTCAAAACTCTATTTTATGGGCTGTCGCATGCCACGAAATAATCACAATGAGCACAAAGATAGATGCAAAAGTTTTTTTGCTATATGAAGTACATTGCACCTAAACCCAATTTAGCACAGAATTTTCTCCAGATGATTCTATTAATTCTCTAAGCAGCATAATATTTCAGGGCTAATGCAAGTGGCAAAATGAAAGTTATGGACTTCTTAGAAGGCCATGAATGTAGATTCATTGGAATGAGTTAAGGCTGGCTCATGCACTCTAAATCTGCAGAATTTATAAACTTGCAATTAAAGCAAGAAACTTCTATCCAGTAGCAGGACCTGCCAGCCCTTTGGAGTTGCCGCTCTAGCAGTGGCATTGTTGACATGCAAAAAGCTTACTGTAGTACTTTGGCTCTGTTCAACAGCACTAATTAGAGTCTCTCCTTTTGCAAGCTCTTGCCCACATTTGAGGCATGAAATGAGGCACAATTATGCCAGCACTAGACTAAGGAAGTAAAGCCATGGTTATCCATGTAGGCCTTGCTGTTGTTAACAAACTGATAAAAGAAAAAGAATGAAAATATAAAAAGATATGTACATAGTTCAATCCGTATATCACGCAGTTTGCTTTCTTTCACTGGATAATTGTCAGGCCTGCCATGGATTACTGCTTAAGCAAGAGAAAGAATTTTTTAAAAAATTTATTTTACTTTTATTTTTTATTTATTTATTTATACCTTTATTATTGTTGTTATTGTTATATTATTATTATTATCTCTTTTATTAATTAAACATGAAACTCAGTCAACTGAACATTTAAAAATGTATCACAAATACCAGTGATTGTTGCTAATGGTTGATATGGATTGCTGCCAGCATCCTAGCTATCAACCAAATATCTTCTTAAAATATACGATGTTCTGAGTAGCACAGTTTTTTGCAGTTCCGCTGGTGTTATTGCAGGAAGCTGCAACTTCTTGATGTTTTTTGGTAAAATTCTTGGACATGGTACCAAGTGCCCTGATGACAATGGGCATCACTGTTACATGTTTCATCCATAACCATGTAGTTTTGATGGACAGGTCGCGATATTACGTGATTTTATCCAGTTCTTTTTCTTCGACTCTGGCATCTCCTGGTACAGCGATATTAATAAATTGTATGCTTCAGTCCTTGACAACTGTAATATTTGGCGTGTTGTGTTCCAAATGGTGATCCGTCTGTATTCAAAAGTCCCACAAGATCTTCACCATCTCATTTTTGACAACTCTTTCCACTTTATGTTCCCATGACTTTTCGGATACAGGTAGGGTGTATTTTTTACACAATGACCAGTGGATTAATTTAGCAACTGGATCGTGTCTAGCTTTGTAGTCAGTTTGCACAATTTTGCTGCACTCACATATTAAGTGTGAAACAGTTTCGACTTTGTCATTCCAAAGTCGGCGGTTTGAGTTGTCAGTGGATTTTTGTATCTTTGCTTTCATGGCATTAGTTTGCAGTGCTTGTTCCTGAGCAGCCATTATATTATTATTGTTGTTGCTGCTGCTGCTGCTGCTGCTGCTGTTATTATTATACCAATAACTCAAGGTAGTGAATATATCCAACTCACCTTCGGCCTCCTATTTTCCCCACAACAATTATCCTGTGAGGTGAGTTGGATTGAGAGAGAGGGACTGGTCTAAAGTCACCCAGCTGACTTTCATGGCTGAAGGCAGAACTTGAACTCACAGGCACCCACTTTCTAGCCTGGTACCTTAAGCAGGAAACCACAGTGGGTCTCTCAGTTCCCAGGATGTCTGACAAAGCTTTTTCTGTAGGAAGCAAATTATTTGGACATCATGATTCCCATCAGTTCACCATCTAAATCTTTAGTCTATATACTTTTCATGGCTAAAGTCATGGAGGCCCTGTGTTTCTAAAAACAGTGGCACTGGGCTAAGTGCTGTGTTCACAATGCATTTTTCATGCTGAGTTGTAATCTTATCAGGCACAAAATGAAGTGTGCACTGATCACCACTTTTCCCTAATAAATATAAACTCCTGGGGGAAGGGGAGAGCCAATCAGCCACTATTCACCCATTTAGCTACTATTTACTGGCAATGGCTCTGACCTCAAAATAAAAGGAGTTTTAACGTATTTTAATAAAAGATTTATATTTTGTTATTTATAAAGCAAAACGTTCACTAAGAAAATAAGTTTTTTCTAACATATGGACCTTGGCTATAATTTTATTACCTGGGTAAGATAATAAAAGATAATAAGATTATATTTCTCAGAAAGTATAAATAATTGTTAATAATAAACTAACAAAACCTTGTGAGATTCAAAACGCATAAGATGAGAATTTCCATTGTCTCCACTTTTGTGCATTTTGGTTCTTGAGGCATTGAATAGAGATGTAAGGCAGGATGAATTATGAGAGTCAAGATTTTAAAAAGTTAATCTTAAATATAGGGCATTTGGGGATGATTTGGTGTTAATTTTAGACAATCTGCTAGAAGGAGTAGAAATATCGATATGAATGTTAAAGGTCTGGTAAATTAACAGGTTTCATAATTAAGATGAAGATGTTAACAAAAATATAAAAAATATGGAGAAAACTGGTTTTAATATTGAGAAAAAAGTAAACACCTGGGCATTATTGTGATAAACATGAATTGTATATTACTTCAAAATAATTATGTTAAGACATGGGCTGAAATTGAGAAGGACATTTTAAGAGGGGAGAAATTACAATTGTCACTTTTGAGAAGAATTTCTTTAACAAAAATGAATGTTTTCCCAATACTTTTGTTTCAGTACCAGTTTTGACAATAGATGTACCATTATGGTGGCACAAACATGTATCTAAATTTGCACAGCAAGGTAAAAACCATGAGTTAAATACAAAGTATTTCTAGATGCAAGGGAAGGATATATGATTTGCTGGATCTGAAATTTTGCTGGTTGTTTTTAGGTCTGGATGAGATAATTAATGTTGCTAAAAAACAACAGACTTCTAAGTCAGCAGATCATGATCTGAGGATTGGATGACATGGGTATTTATGGAACAATAAAGTTAAACTTAATGTGAACTGTAAAAATCATCTTATTAGCAGCTAATAATTTTATTAGCAGCTAATTGATGCTTTTTTACAGATTTTCTAAATGCAGAAAGACTGAGGCCAGATGCAGCCACCAAGAATGTACTTCCTTATAGCAAGACGGGAGATGGTCTTCTCCTATCTGCCAGATGAATGAGTCTCCAACAGCAGCAGAAAACTGCTTATCCAACATATCTTAGTGTCTGAACATGTTTGCAATGGAAAAGGCAATCCATAAGCTGTTTAGGCTTTCTATCCTATTATAATTACAATTTGGTGATTAGTTTTGCAGGATCCCTGTAACTGAACTCAAGACTTTACCAATCACCCTAGAGGTTCAGCTGGTTGACTCACTGGATTAGACAGTCTGGCCATCATATTTGATCAAATTCTGAAAATTCCATCCTTTCTCTTTAAAACAGCACCTGTCTTATCTATACAAATGTCATTCATCTCTTAGCACATGATAATCTATTTTAAACTGATGTGTGCCATATTCTATCTTTCCATATGTTAATCAGGCTAAATTGTCTTTCAAATTTCCTCACCAAATTTTTGACTATGGAAATTGGGCGGCACATTTCTCCGGGTGAAGGGGGGAAAAAAGGGGAAAAATCCAGTTTAGCAATAAGAAAGACATGATTATCCCTGCTGCAAAAATGACCACAAGGGCAAGTCACCACATAATGTATTCCCTTGGGATTTAGAGTTGAAGAGTGGGAAACAAAGAGGCAGAAAATCAATAGGGAGAGTATTTTTAACAACGAAAAACAGGACATTCGGACACACCCCTTGAATAATACCTTATAACTAAAAACCACGCTATACCCGTGGGGATTTCTTTCCAACATTTTCTGCCTCTTTGAAAGATTTTCTAAGCACAAACTCTTTCATCAGACTGAATGAGAATTGATAGGAGAAGATTCAGGAAGATATCTTTGCCCAGAGCTAATGCAAATACTTAATGGGAAATTTTGCAGCGCATGAGTGTATGCAGACCCAGCTATATATAATAAAGGCCAAAAGGCTAATGAAAATCTCCCACTGAAACTTTGCTCTGGGAGGCTCCTGATAATTGTCTATCATAAAATTGCAAACCAAGAGAACTATGGAATATGGACAGTGGTAGGGCCCTCATTCTAAAATAAGTTATTGCTGCAGTAAAATATGGAATTACATAAAAACTTCCAGTGAGAGAGAAAGAGAAAGTGAAAGAAATGTATTAAAAGGGGGGGGGGGTGCAAGGATAAGTTAACCATCTTAAACTCCAGTCATTTCAGTGGGCACTGATTTTAGTTAAGTAAAAATTTATGAACAATTTGGAACAAACTGAAATATCAGCTAGTGGTACAGTAGTTCTCATTTAGCAATTGCCTCATTTAGTGAACATTCATGACAGTTATGACAGTTATGAAAAAATAATTTTACAACCAGTCCTTGCATTTATGACTTTTATATACCTGTAAAGAAAAGAAAAGCTAAAGTGCATCTTAAGCATATTTATTTATGACTGCTTTGTTTATTGACTAAATTAGCATTCCTAGTTGTATTTACTAAATGAGAACTACCTGTATAACCTCAAAAAAGATTAAGAAGCATTATCTGAATAAACTGAATCAGAAATCAGAGTGGTTATTTACTTCACATGTTGTGATAAAATGGTTGTACATAATAACCAAGAAAACTTAGAAAAGTTCTGAGCTCAACTGGAAATCTCACAAACCTATGAGGTCCTCACTTTCTCAAACCATTTTACCAGACGATAACAGGAAACCAGTTTAAAAAGTGGTGGGCATGCATGCTTGATGACAAAATTACCACAAAATAACAGAATAACAAAGTTGGAAGGGACCTTGGAGGTCTTCTAATCCAATCTCTGCTCAGACAGGAGAGCCTAAGCCATTCCAGACAACTGACTGTCCAATCTCTTCTTAAAAGCTTCCAATGATAGAGTACCCACAACTTCTGAAGGCAAGCTGTTCCATTGGTTTATTGTTCTGAGTCTTAGGAAATTTCTCCTTAGTTCTGTCAGAGTTTTGCAGCACATATGACCAGTATACAAGTAAATAATTCTGCAGGATTCATCCACCTAAGAAAAACAATATAGCAGAAGTCAGCATACAAAAATCAGGAACACTGAAGCAATATTCACAGAAGCAAGTCATTACAGAGTAGAGAGATACTGAGGCCTAGGCCACAGAGGCCTAACCAACCCTTTATATACAGTTCAGCAAGTCAAAGCCTCGCCCAGACTCCAAATTGTCTCTTATGGCCCCATACAAACAAATACTATGTTTCAGTTTCCAACCAGTCCCCATTGTCTGACCTGTTACCCAGGGGTGGGCTGCTGGGGGTTCATGGGGGTTCGGGTGGACCCTTAGCAAAGATTCTGTGGGGTTCACTGAACCCCC